>JAKOPK010000180.1:0-55985 GCA_024195185.1 Coniferiporia weirii
TGTAAACCGATGATATTTCGTAGGAGTAACCAGCCTCCTTATATACACATACTGTGGTAATACTTTATATAATCGTTTCTGTAAAGTTATACTTCTTATAGTTAAGCGGGCGTGAGTAATGTGATCAAGGTTAGCTCTGCTCCACTATTGCATGATATTGCGTGATCGTTACGTTATATTCGTTTATTTATATTTAATAATCATCAAGTGTCTGATCTAATTGGCTACAGGTACGGCAGTCGGAGGGTTGATCTTGCCGCTTGTTTTGCCGTACCTTGTTAATTCATTTGGTCCATCTAAAACCCTTCGAATACTCTCTTTCGTCGTTCTGGGTCTTATCGCACCTATCTTACCCTTCATTCGCCCCCGTCTTCCGGGGAATTGCGTCCATGTAAGACACTCGCGACAGGAGAACGGACTCGGTTCACGTCTGGCGTGGATGAAGAACCCAGTTTTCATGATCTGTGTTTTCGCAAATACGTTGCAAGGATTTGCGTACTTCTTGCCGCTACTCTGGCTTCCTAGTAAGCTTCATGGTTCTTTCTTAAGACAGTTTACTGAACATAGTACCGAATCAATAGCGTTCGCAAGTGAGCTACAATTAACCGATATTGAAGCGTCCTTGGCATTGTCCTTCCTTAATGGTGCGTTCAAATCTTAGTCGACTCAGCTCCATCCGGCTCAAATAGTTTAGGCTCTTCTGTTCTCAGCCGTATTGCAATGGGCAGCCTCTCCGATCGGTTCAGCCCTTGGATACTCGCGTTAGCGACAACTTTATGCACGTCCCTTGCAACCTTCATCCTTTGGGGTGTACTTTCTCGCGGTCTGGCTGGAGTGCTGGCCTTCGGGATCTCGTACGGGACGCTGGCAGGAGGCTGGACGAGTCTGTTTACAGGCTTCGTCAGACCGGTAGCGAGTGCATCCTTATATATACAATCTCCTTAAATAAGAATTCGATCACTTATTTTCACCTTCCATACGACAGAGGATAACCCAACGCTGTCGACGACGCTCTATGGTGTGCTTATGCTTTCACGCGGGATTGGAAGCATCCTTTCTACGCCTATTTCCACAGCGCTGTCTAAAGCCAGTACGACTTCGATAGGGAACAACACAGTACCTTCGGAATATCCGAGTCACCCTCACTCGGGTTTCGATGTTGCGGATGGGCGGTACGTAAAGATGGTACTATACGTAGGTACATGCTTTGCCGGGGCAGGTGCTATTTTACTTCTTGGCTGGGGGCTTGACGAACGTGGTGCACGGATGCGTAGGCAGGCGAGGAGATAAAGGGCAGTGCTGGAGTAACGGACTGTTTGTCTTCGACGGCTACAACCCAATCTAGCGAATAGGTTGTATGACTATTCTAATTCTACACGGTTGATAGTCCATTCCTTAGGTCTACGTTTTTCATACCTATGTATACGCTATTCTTCACATTGCTATTAGATTCTACCTTTACCCTCCGCCATTTACAAGATTACGCTTTCTCCAGCCTTATATGCATGGCATTCGCTGCAATGTTATCATCCGTTGGGTTGAGTGTCGTCGTTCCCGCATTGCCTGGTGCCATGTTTTGGCTTGCGCGGATGATCTGGAGCTCTTCCAAAAGCGTCTCGTGACGAAAGGCAAGGCGACTGTTCGGAACGTTCGTCTACGCGTGGTCGGTGCTTTAGCAGAAGACTCTGCGGGCTATCAATGGAAAGAAATACCTTATTGATGTCGTTTCCGGCCGTACCAGGAAGATACCATTCCTGGCCTAACCAATGACGCTTCACCTCCATTTCGAAGCCGCTTTGGATGACAGAGTTTCGCGCCAGCTCGGCGAGGGAACTCTGCGGGAGTTTGTAGATCTGAAGTTACATGTTAGCGGCTTATGCTCTTGCATATTCATAGAAGCATTTAATTACATGTGCAGCAACACTGTATTCTTCAAGGAGAGGTTCCTGTGAAATTCATACTTTAGACTGCGACATCTGCTTCGCTGAGAAACGTGACTAGACCTTCGTAAAGTGGAATTGGAGAGGATCGTCCGTGCTCAAGCTCACGTTGAGGCCCACACTGAAAAAGTCGGGAAGGGGGTTGCGTTCATAAGTTAAGAAGAGTGAGTTGTTGCTAAGAGGGCTCATCGCGATGCCGATTTGTTTCAAATAGAAAAGATATTGCAGTGCGGGGACTTTGCGTAAAAGGATGCCGTGCGAGATGGAGTGTGCAGCGAGGAAAGCAGAAGTGAGGTGGTCAGGATCGCCTGCTTCTCCGGAATGAGGGCGAAGGACAAATGTATCTGATAACTGCATCAGTAAAGGTTAAAAACCGGACAAACTGATTGCAAACTTACTGAATCCCCGCGAACGTCTCCAGCTGTTCAGACTTGTCATGTTCGCATACAAGTAATAGATCCTTCGTTCAAATAAGTAAGTTCACAGAAGTTGCAATGCGAAATACAATAACGAGCGTAACGGCATTACCAATAGGAATAGGGTGGTGTCTGGTCTGTGTCCCAAACACGAGGGAAAGGGAATTTGCGATGAATCCGGCGCTCCGACTTCGACTCATCATCGACAGTATCGAGACCGATGACGCGCTGCAGAAAAACGTGCAACTCCGGGTGAGTGCGCGGATCCTTTGTCACTTCAAATAGCGGCTCAAAGACGTCTAGACACAATTTTTTTCAATTCACTTTTCTTACTGAACGTTGAGCAGCTTACTTCGGATGATGTCCTCAAAGTTCTTGACGGAGCCATTTTGTCTGAAGAGGCCATACAGGCGCGGTATCTGGACCAACCAGCGGATATTGTGGGAGTAAAGCTTGTTATTAATCACCCACTTCGCGAGCTTGTCCCACTCGTTGACGTTGCGTCCATAAATGCTGATTCGCCATTCGCAGTTCTTTCCATCATGTCAGATTCAACATAGGAGAATAAAGGTCTAGTGGTACCTGGTATTTGCTCTGTTCGAGATCAGTCATCACCTCTGTACAAAAAAAAGCAAAAGGAAAATGAGGGTCATGTCGACTTCACATGGGCGAAAATAGCTACCCTTCGTCAGCTCAGCCAAGTACCTCCCCTGAATAAAGTTGTCCGTTTTTAAGAAAATCTCCCGCAAACGCGACTCGCCTATCGGGTTGTATTTCAAATTGAATTTGTCAAAACGATGGAAAGAGTCTTGATGCGCATGCATATCAAGCGTGTCTATTGACAAATCGTATGCTGTTAAGTTGAGCGACTCGAAAACTTGCGCAAGGGTAAGTGTTTGTCCGTCACGTATAATTACCTCGTCCTATAAGTAAAGTTCAGATTGGGCGTGGAAGAGAAGAAAATGCTGAAATCACGGACATCTGGGAAGCGTTTCATCTTCGACTTTATAAAGCGCAGGAGATGCTTTTGATTCATCATGCTCGAATGGTGAACGTGCGTATCGACCTTTCGAACATTGTAGAAGTCACTGTACAAGATTCAAGACTGGAAGGTTCTGTACAGGCTAGGCCCGAGCTTACCGGTGAGGTACTTTCTGTGAGATAAACGCAGTTGAGCAAAGCATATACAGGGCACCTCTTGTGTCACGTACCTTCATGTCAGCAATTTCCTGATATTCGTTGAGTAGACTGTACATCGACCACTTGCTCGCCAAGTACTTAAGCCGGCGGAATGCGAAACTCTTAGTTGGACCATCAGAGATCACGCTCAGAACAAAGTCAAGATCCATGTAATATTCTCTGATTGACGGAACCTCATAAACAGGCTTCCTGTTTTCTTCACCTTCAAACTTATATCAGCGTGAAAGTCGGAGAGGAAGTAAGGCAGTAATCGACCTTTCGTTTTTTCATAGACCTGATAAACGCCTTCATCGTCCAGCCCGAACTCAAGGTCGTAACCTTCCGGTATCTCGCATTCTGAGAACTCAAATACTTCCTCATCAGGGCCCGTAGCCAATGAGTTCGGTGGCGCAGGCTTTTCATTCTTCCAGTGCCAATGAGGGGGTGGGGGTTTGGGGTAAATGCGCCACGGCTTAAACTGGCTCTTGGGTTTGGCGCGCGAGTTGTACTCTGCATCGGCGCGGACGCCGACGACGTCCTGGAGACCCTCATCAAGTCCGGAGAAAGCACCATCATGGTCACGCGGGTTATCGCCGAGCCTTTGATGTGAGAGGCGCATATACTTGTCCCTGAGGTCGAGACACTTCTGTAGATTCTGATACAGATTTCGTAGCTCACTCGTTAAAGTCATATCTGCCAATTGAAACTTAGTCCCACTTTGAAACCCAAAAGGACGTAAGAGGCGACTGACAGCCTGTTAGGGCGGCGTGACCTTCTTCATTCAACACCCTTTCTTCGTCCAGGGAGAGCTGTAGCACCGCAAGGTTTTCATTTGGCTGTCGTGGTTTGATGAGTGGCGATACCTTTGGCGAAATGGGCTTGGGTGCATCTTCTGAGTGTTGCTTGTGTGCCCATCGTTTTTCTTCGATCTGGCAAAATTGACGCGGTCAGGACTACAACCACCCACTTAAAGGAGAACGTACATGCTGTAAAGTCTTCTCCTCGTTATAGGGGAAGAAACTGTCCTTCGGCTCGTTCATAGACTGGCTGTCTGGTGTAAAAAAACCCGGATGAAGTGTTTCCGGGGACGGCTCGCTAGAGGACTCCGTCGAAGCAGACATTTTCTATTAGGGCCTGAGGCTCTGCCAGTGTTGTTGCGCGGAACCTGTATTGAGGATGCAAACCGCTGTTGCCGCCTACCGTCCATTGCATTTCCCTGCTTTGTACTTAAACGGATCCGAACATCTGACTCGATCTCGATTGTGGAGTTTCCTTAATCTAATCTGACCGAATCCGGTAGCATAAATGAACTCGTGGTTAACGAAGTTCCACTACACCCGCGTTCGGGAAGGTAGGATAGCATAATTAAACAATTATGAAGCCGGAGGAACTGTTGGCAGACTTAAAATACACAGAAAGCTACACTAATATACACACACATCCTAACACGATCCCGACCTTTACTTATTTAGTTTCCACATCCCGTTATTTGCTGTAACGAGACCTTCTCTTCTTGCTGCCTCCATGAAAACCCCCAGCTGTTCTATCGTTCGCGTATAGTTTGGTGCAAATTTGAGCATGGTTTGAATTCGATCAAGCGGCAGCGTGCCCAGGTTCGTAAGCATGCCTTCGATGAACTTCCAGTAAACTCGCATCTGCTCCGCTTCCTGTTGCTGCACGGAAGATACGGCTGGGGCTTGCTCCTCGATAAAGGCTTTAGCAGATGTAAGCTTCAAACGCATCTCAAAGCAGCGATAATATAAGCACGGACCGTGCCGTGAAGCCACAGGCCGATTTGGAGGCGGAGCGGCAGTGCCAGCCTCCTCCATCAGTATAAAGACGTTGGGCTCGGTTTCGCTGAGGACACCATGGTCAACCCAGGTTTCGAGGGCCTTTCGAGCTTCAATCGCATCTACATTGAGCTCTTTGCTAAGCTCATCCACCGTCCACTTGTCTAAATGCATGCGAAATTAACGGCTTCTCACGGCACACTCCTAACGTCTCACCTTTATTGAACACGCCGATAGTCCACTCTTCCGCTGTACCAGTTGTCAAGTGAATGCTTATTCCGCGAGTGCATATCATTCGTACCATTGTTTGAAAATAGCTCAATGATAGCGGCCTCAAGAGGCGGCACGGTAACGTCAACGGTTCGGTCACTCAATTCGACGGAAATCTCCACGGTGCCAAGCTGAGGAAGAAACCGTAGTCTCTTATCCTGCTTGTAAGCAGCGAACTCCTTCGAATACTCCTCCATCACCCTGCGATGATGTCAGTGATACGGATCTATAAACAATTATTCACATACTCTTTCAATTGGCCTGGCATATTCATCTTGCTTGTCTGTAGTGCGGGCCAAAAATGCTTCGAAATAATAGTTGGGTGAAGTATCGACTGTCCTCTTTTGTCAGTAAAAAATTACGGACTGATGTTATAGAGTTCGCAAACTAACCGCTTTTTGCGATTGTACGTGTTGATTAATACGCCTGGAGTCTGTCATGTCCCTCAACATAACCTCACACACTTGCAAGGGTGCCTCCCCAAAGCGCACTTTGAGGATTTCAATGTTCCGTCGCTTGAGTTATAGGTGAAATTCAAGCAGCGTGAGAAATGAATCAATCTTGACTCACCTCCTTTTCGAACTTCCCATCTGTAATCGCTAGCAGTCGCTGTGCAAGCAAAACTTGCAGCTCCTTGACAAAGAGGTCCTTTGAATCGTAAATGCTAACAAGCGTGCTGATGACATCGCTCGGCTTGTTCGTGCGGAATTCTTAGATTTTCGTGTGACCATAAGAAATTCCGTGTCAGAAGATAAGTATTAGCAGAAGTTGGCTTACCTGGTCCGGCATCAATGGGGTCTGGCTCCCAGTTTGGATCAGAATAGTCTTCGACTTGCATTTGCAATGGTTGTGGAGGCTCGTTTTCGTCGACAAGGTCACCGCCTTCTCCAACGAGGCTTGCAACGATACTTCGAATAGTATCGGACCTCTCTCTAGAATACAATACGTGAGATTTATCAAAAGTAGTTCCAAGCGAACGTTCGCAGACCTGAGATATCTCCGAACAGGATCAGCAACCTTGTGTAGCAGTACACCTGGTGGATCAATGACTCGCAAGCAACGAATCATGGAAACATATTGTGTCAGAATATCCTTCGTATCCGCTCCCGGATGGAGCAGACGTTTCCGATTTCTTTGGGAAGGAATACGTTAAGAGCAGTTGGCGCATCATTGGCAAAACGTACAAGCGACGTAAGGTTGAAACGAGATCACTTCTCATATCAACCCGTTGAAGACATTCCTGAAATATAAATTTAGCACACGAATTAACAAAAAGATGGACTTACTTGCCCTGAGATCAAGGAGAGCAGGGTTGGAATCCGGATAATCGACAATTATATCGAAGATTTCCGATATTCTTAGAAAGAATCAGGTTAAGAAGGTATTGCGCACCGAAATATAGATCGCGCACCGCAGTTCACATAGGGACTTGCAGACATGGTAGTCAAATCTCGTTCCAATGCCTGAAAGCATATTCCTTGCCTCATCCTCTGAAATCACATATAGAAGAAGTGATAAGAAAGTTGTGCATAGACTTTTGCTATTGTCGAGCTCACGTGTCTTTGCACCCCGTGCATACGGCAGTATCATCCACGGAACGATCTGCTCAGCCATCCATTCTCTTAAGCTCGGCAACATCTGCTCGCTCCAGACGCCAGTACACGACTCCTGCGTGCGAGCCTCTATCTGCTCATAACACACGCTCGCGACGAGGTTTTCATAGCGATCAAGCAGCCCAATGACATCAAATGCCATCCACAGCGGGTGGTCCTGCGCGGAACCGACCGTGGATTCACATAGACGTTTAAAGGCACCGGGAAACGAAGGCGGAAGAACGGAGAAAAGATGTGTTTGAAACTCTGTATTAAAAGTCGTCAGGAGTAGCGAGCCGAGCCTCCAGATACTCGCTATAAGTAAGGGACGATGTTGAACACAATTATAGACTTACTCCGGTACAGGAGCCCACGCTTTCCACCATGCCGCCAGTCGATACACCATTTTCCTGATTATTTCTACGTCTCCGTTTGTCTGCAGTGGATGAGAAATCTAGGAATAATGTCGAATGAATTGTGCTCACTTCATATTCTCGCACAAATTCTTCGACCTCCTCGGTAATAATGTGGAACTGTTTCCTCAAGTCTTCTACATATAACGCAAGGTAAGTACTTCATCCCTTCCTTCGTTGCCTCAAAATCCAGACTTACGAACGAAACATTCAACAAGAATCCAGAGCATCTTTGACTTTGCGATCAATTGGAACGCCTCCTTTAGAGTGGCTGACTCTTTAATGTAGAATATTTAATCACAATGTCAAAACGGCACATAAACAGCATATTAGCATACCGAAGTCACGCTCCTCAGAAGCTCGGATATCTCGAGGCCATAGGAACTTTTGAGCTACAGTCCATGCCTAGGAGTGAGGACTATCTCAACGCGCGTTCAGCCAATCGTTGCAACCTTCAAGGACACTCACTTCCGTGAAAATCAGGAGTCCATCAACACCCAGTTGGTCTCCATTCATACGACGAAGCGCGTAGTCCCATTTTTCCCGGACGACGGCTTTAAAGGCCTCGCTATGCGTCAAGTCCGCCATAGTGGACGCCTTCAGTCATCGCATATTCGCACAGGATGATACGCGTGGACGCGTTCCCCCTTTCGTCACGTGATGATGTGCGCACTTTGTTCTCACCCAGAAGTGCCACAGGCAGTAATAGCCTCAGACCGAATGCGATGGTACAAGTCGGGCCTATACAATATCTCCAGGTCGCTGTCTTTAGGTCGCAATCGTTTGCACTTCAGTGACTCGAAGCTTGGACCTGTATCGATCATGTCCGCTCAGAGATCCAAGTTAAGAGTCGCCGTCGTCCAGTTTGCACCTATTGTCTGTCCTTTCCCTTAACACTTGACATTCGTAACCTCTGAAACTTATAAGATAGGGGAAGTGGAAAAAAACTTAAAGAAGGCAACCGATATATGTTCTAAGTATGCAACGATACGCTAAATCGAGCGGTACAAACACGTTATGTAGTCGTGCCTTTTACAGGATCCAGCCAAGCAGCGTAGATCTCGTCTGCCTTCCGGAAATGATCCTAACTGGTAAGTTGCGAATTGCACTTGCTCGCTCATTCTTGACTCTGGCCCCAACAGGATACGCTTTTCCAAATTCCGAAGCCATCACGCCATATCTAGAAGAACCTCTAAAGGGACCCACATCTCGGTTTTGCGAGTCTCTTGCGCGTAAACTTAAATGTTATGTCATCGCGGGGTACCCAGAAGTACTGGAACCAGACGAGCGAGGGACACGCGAAGACGGCTCCATGATGGTCGGTGCGAATAGTGCGGTCCTTTATAGCCCTGAAGGCGAGTATATGGGATATAGAAAAGTCAATATGTGGGAGACAGACAAGACTTGGGCTAAACCAGGTAGGGTTTCGTTTGCCTCGTACTTGCTATTGCCGACTCGCAAACTTGTTAGGGAACGAATTCAAGTCCTTTACGCTCCCTGAGCTCCCACTCGAACTCCAAACTCTAAGCATGGGGATCTGCATGGATCTCAACCCACACCCACCCAGTCTATGGACACTTGCAGGCGGGCCGTATGAGATCGCGGATTACTGCCGAAGCGCAGTAGACAAACCTCGCACGAATATTCTTGTACTGTTGAATGCTTGGCTGGACTCCAAGGAAGACGAGGACTCCAAATGGGATCTACAAACGCTGAACTACTGGATTGCCAGGCTTCGCCCTCTGTGGGACATCGAGCATGTCGCTAACGAGTCCGGAAACAACAAGGAAGGGCCAAGCGGATCAGCTGGGGAAAGGTTTCCCAAAGAAACCATAGTCGTCATATGCAACCGGTGTGGGTCGGATTACGGTAAGTGGTTTGTCTAAAATAGTATAACAGAAGTCCCAATGATATACAAATACCTCCGCAGACACTCTGTTTGCTGGAACCTCGGCCGTACTGAGGTTACGTGAGGGTACGGGTAAGCCGGACGTTGTGGGGTTGATGGGCCGACGAGAAGAAGGCCTCAGGGTCTGGTCAATATAAGTCCTCGATTAGCGGTTGTCGCGGTCTCCTCGCCAGATCTGTTGTCCAAGTGTGTATGTCTCAAGGCCGGGGATAAGGTCACTATGCGCATTTTATCTAAATAGCTTCCGTTATATTTGATTGTGTTGGGAACCAAGGCCAAAGAAGAGCCGCTCTTAAAGCGCGCGCAATTGATCAAAGTGCCGCCCGTATATTGTGATAGTCGACTCTCCATAATGTTGTGAGAACATCCGTGGCTGTTGTGCACACATATATGACTCTGCGCTACTTGCGTCAAAATCGTCTTATATGTTGCTTGCCTTAATTTGTGTGTATTTGTTGCAGTTCAGCCGCCGCCACAAGCTCGGCACGGCTACGCATTGATTCCTGAAGTAGCCACTCGCTGCCTGACACTCAGCCGGCGTGCGTCGTGCATCGCCCTCTCGTCGTCGCATACACTCGTCGAGTCAACTGGACAAAGAACGAACCGTCATGTCTTCTCCTATCGTGCGCAAGAAGCGCAACTTTAAGGCTCTCCAGCTCGACGTGGCCAAATCTGCCCAACCTGCGCCCACACCTGCCGCGCCGCCGGTGCAACCCATCGAACCCATTCCGACGCGCAACCCCCCGCAAGCTAATGGCAGACGGAGACCCCCACCCATGAAGCTGGCTGCACCTAAGGTCCAGGCGACAGCCACGCCGAATGATGACAACCTCCTCACGGTATCCGCTAACGCGTCGAACTCTGCTCCCGCAACGGGGACTGTGTCCGCGGCGCGTCCGGGATACCACACCGACCTCACTCAGAAACTGGCAAACCTCGACATGAATGCAGAAACGAAGTACGATTTGAGGAATGAGGACCTAAAGGAGTTACAAGAGCTGGGTCAGGGTAATGGAGGGAGTGTAAAGAAAGTCGAGCATACACCGACGGGTAAAACTATGGCAAAGAAAGTAAGTTTTGCTCATCGCTTCTTTTCTTGCTAGCCATATCGATGGTGTCCGTCGTAACGCCCATGCCTCTGAGGCCAGTATTGCCGTTAGGGTGAAGCTGTGTTTTACCTTCCCATGTGCAGACTTCGGAGTGGATCTAATGCACTTTTTCCGAATTGGTTGGCGGTCTTTTGTCTCAAGGGTTTTTCTTACGGACTAGCCCATCTTCACACACGTCTATGTGCTTTACGAATTACAGCTCACGTTCTTTTCGTAGATCGTTCTGATAGATGCTAAGCCATCTGTGCGGAAGCAAATCCTCCGTGAATTGCAGATTATGCATGATTGCCACTGTGATTACATTATTTCTTTCTATGGTGCCTTCCTCTCGGACCCGAACATATGTATATGCATGGAGTTCATGGATAAAGGCTCTCTTGATGGAATCTACAAACGCATCGGCGCGATCGACATTGAAGTGGTCGGAAGGGTTGCGCTCGCAGTACTGGAGGGCTTAACCTACTTATATGATGTCCATCGAATCATCCACAGAGGTACGTGCCCTGCTTAGTTGACGCAAGTGCTTATCCTGAACCGCGGCCGTACTTACGAAAGATATTAAACCGTCGAATATTTTATTCAACTCCTCCGGTCAGATAAAAATATGCGATTTCGGTGTCTCGGGCGAACTTATCAACTCCATCGCTGACACGTTCGTTGGGACTTCCACATACATGAGCGTGAGCGCCTATTTTTACGGACTCCGGTCATTACTTCACTAAGATCTTTGATGCCGCAAATAGCCGGAGCGAATCCAAGGTGCTCAATACACTGTGAAGTCAGATGTGTGGTCACTGGGCATATCCTTGATTGAACTTGCTTTGGGCCGCTTTCCTTTCTCGGAGGATGACACGTCCGATTCCGACCTGTCTGACCTCGATGATTTAGAGGGTACCCTTTCACCTCAAAGGCCCGGTTCACTCTTGGGAATTCCACTTCCGTCCTCTCGTAAAAAGGACAAATCTGGGACGAGCAAAAAGGACAAGCGGAAGAGCAAGGGCGTGAGCCTTCAGGGCGGCGGGATGACGATGAGTATATTGGAGCTTCTCCAACACATCGTGAATGAGCCCGCACCGCGATTGGTGCCTGAAGGACGGTTCCCAAAGAATGCAGAGGAGTTCGTAGACAGTTGTCTGTCAAAGGATCCAGATGAGCGGCAGACGCCTAAGGACCTCTTAGTGAGACATCCTACTGTAAAATCTGTGCTTCGTTTAGCTGATTTCTGTGCCTGTTAGAATCATCCATGGATTGTACAGTCCCGAAATTCCTCGATTGACTTGGAGGCGTGGGCGAGCACGTTCTAGCTTCCGGCATTCTCGACTCCCTGCCGTACTTCTTCCATGCAGACGTCACGGTTCAGTCCATGCCGGGAATCGATCCCCCACGGACCGGCTTCCTGCCCGTAGCCCGACACCGTTGGCTTTTTTGCTGCTAGTGTTCTGTAGCTTCCGGACCCTCTCGTATAACTGCTGTCAAATAGTATATGTATCATGTAGATTCTTGATTTTCGAACAGAGCAAAGATGTAGGAGCCGTCAGTTGACCTGGACATTCTTTATATACTCAGGGGTACCACGGCGGCAAGCCCTGCTCAATTGTTGATGGGGACTATTCTGATCTGTTCTGTCGAATCAATTAACTGCGTGTACAGGGGTGTGCCCTCGGCAAACGACCGAGTTCCCAGCTCTCCTCGCAACTTTAGCAACTATTACAATATTGCTTCACAAGAAGAGTATCACTCCGCCACCTCCTAATAAAGTTCATTATCGCAGGTCAGGAAGACTTAGTGTAATATGTATGTTCCCTATTGACAAACGACTCGGAATGTGGCGAGTATTAACAAAAAACACAGAGGCTCTGTTCGGAGGGATTCTTTGTCTCGACTTGAGTTGGTACGTGTGTGCAACCTGCAGTTTGCGCACGGCACTTTGGCAGGGCCGACCCGGCAAAATCAATTAGTAGGGTGGACCATCGGAATTTGAAAGAGTTGAGAAGGCATATCGTGCCAAAATTGAAGAGATCGAGTTACCGAATGTAAGAACAGGCACGAGTCCACGATTAGCAAGCGTCTAGATGTGATACGAGCACTAGTGCTAGGAATAAAGGCGGCCAAGGTTTGTACGATGCTCAGTTGTTTCTAGGGGGTCTTCTGCTTGAGAATGGAGGGAGTGAAGTAATGATCCCTGTTAACGGATTGAGGCTTCGTGGGCTATGCCCACCCAGGCTATGCATCATATAGCGAACAAATTAATCTGAGCGATGGTCCAGACGGCGAAGGAAAGAAGAGCCTGTTGCTAATTTTGGTCTGCGGCTTGAAGTGCATATAAAGTTTGTTCCCTTCAAAGTTGCGAACAGAATACTGACGCCAGAACTAAACCCATGGGCTCGAACCTAAGCCCCGGTTAGCTTTATCCCTTCTGAGGTTAGCACTCCAAAGTGTTAGAATAGAACAGAATGCGTAGTGAATTCCGAGTGCGGATCTAGCGCCACACTGCAAATATGACCAGTAGGATTTTTTTTCAAGGATGCCCTTTTGTGTAGCGCATTGACTCATAATTTTCGGAACTTTATACCAGCGGCTCGGAAGGGAGGAATGGCCAGTCGTTTCGTTACACGGCCCACCAGAGCGACAAGAACTTCTCTTTTTGTATTCTCCTTTAGACAAGCTGCCAGCGGCCGTCAATCCGGAGTCAAGGAAGACGCGATATTCTAGTAAGTTCCGGTCGTACCGCATGCAGGAAGGGCGGGGCAACGGACGTTGGTACTTCGGGCAAGAAAGGCAGGGTAACACCACGTATATGGGCAGCGTAGCGGAAAGGCGAAGACGTGTATCAAGTGCCAGAGACTGGATGGACAAACAGCGCTGGCGCAGCGACAGCCTGAGCTCAAAGGGCTCCTAGAAGAGAGAATATTAATAGTACTAGCGCGGTTTGTGCGGAGTCAGTAGCGGACCAGCGAACTCGGTTAAATATAGTATCGCCCGGTGGGAACGCAAGAGTTCTCTCGCAAGGAAATAACAATGACTGTATGACAAGACTGGCGAAGCGGAAATCAGCCACTCAAGAAAAACGATAAGACTGCCGAGTTGCGAGACGTTGGAAAAATAATCATGCTGCCATCAATAACTTTACATAAAAGGCAATGACTCTGAAGGGGAAAAGAGATCGAATCGGTCACGTGGTGGCGCGTGGGTTCACTCCCGTCTCTGGTTGGCTGTGTTGATCAGCCGTGACCCCTGAATGCTCTGCAGAGTCTACACGGTCACGGCAGGATGGCACTACTGCTATAGTATTATACCAGCTGGGGAAAACACCTACTTGCCTCTGATCAGCACATCGTTAATGCAAGTTGCTTTAAGGCTCTATCTTTTTTTATACTGATTAATGGAATCAGTTCGTCTACGGGGAAGTGGCGAACAGTGCGCATGATGCTGATGGCCTCTTTTGACGACCGTGTCTTCCACCAAAGACTCAGCCACCTGCTTTCGGAAGGCTAGGGGAACGGGTGGCACCTTCCATGGTTCATAAAAGGCTGGTTCTCCCCCTGTCCGCAACCAATTCGCCCCTCCACATCTGCTAGTCAGTCACGGTTACAATGTCTAGTCCGACTTCCCCAGCTTCGCCTGCGGTGACTTCGCCCGGCAAGCCTCGGATGCTCGTCGTCTGTTTTGATGGGACTGCGAATGAATACGGTGGAGAGGTCAGCCACAGCTACTCCGCGGTGCTATGAACCCTTCCCCTAAACTGATCCCCTGAAGAACACAAATGTCGTCAAGTTCTTTGCTATGCTTCGCAAAGACTGTGACGACGAGCAGATGTGCTACTACCAGACCGGTATCGGCACATACGAAACTCCCGGTCTTCTTACGCCTCTTTCCATGTGGGTCGCCAAGATTGCCGATGAAGCTGTCGCTTGGTCTGTCTCCGCTCCGGTTCGCTTGTGAAGATCAACTATGAACTTATCCAACTTATCCCTAGGTATCTAGATGCACATATCATGGGAGGGTACACCTTTTTGATGAACAGCTACCGGCCTGGAGACAAGATATCATTATTTGGGTTCTCACGCGGAGCATATACCGCTCGGGCATTGGCGGGCATGTTAACAAAGGTCGGACTTTTACCGGGGGGCAACGAGGAACAAGTACCTTTTGCATACAAGATGTACACGCGCACGGATAGCCAGGGCCTCGCCGAAGCCGCAGGCTTTAAGCAGACTTTTTGTCGCCCCGTCGGAATAGATTTCCTTGGTGTTTGGTAAGTAATCTTTGTTATTCCTAGAGGTGTTTATATGAGTTCATAATGAATCACGCCAGGGATACCGTAGCTAGCACTGGTATCATCAAGAGCCGCAACCTTCCGTTTACCACAAACAATAGGTTGATCAAGACTTTCAGGCAAGCCCTTTCACTCGACGAGAGACGCGCGAAGTTTGTACCTACCTTTTGGCAATTTCCGGCACCCTCAACTTCCGTCAAGTTCAAGCCCGACCCTGGAGCCTCATCCGTGAACGGTGCATCATCTAATCAGAAGGTTGAAATGCCTTCTGGTGAGAACGGCGTTTCGGTTGTCCTTCTGGATACGGGATCGCAAGTCAATACCGCATTTGAGCCACAGCTGTTAAAATCTCCTCAGAAGAGTAGCGAGGGAAAACCACAGAAGAAAAAGGCGTGGTCTATATCCTTCAAGGCCAACAGGAAGGTCGTCAATATCTTAGAGGAAATAGACCCCGAGGAGGATTGTTCGAGCAAATGCGACGTAAAAGAGGTATGGTTTTCTGGGTGCCACAGCGGTAAGCTTATCCATCAACTCCGTCGAATACACGTGTGTTTATGTTTATGCATTTAATAGATGTCGGTGGAGGTGCCGATGCGAGTGAAGTGGCGACCAGCCTTGCTGACATTCCGTTGCGCTGGATGGTCCGTGAGGTTGTTGCCTCGCAATGTGGCGTACTATTTGACGCCGCTGCAATGGATAGCTATAATGTGCATGTCGATCTTCCGGCTTCCGAGTTATTTGCGCAAGCGACAGGCAGCAATGCGATTCCCTCATCAAAGGATACATCAGCCGACGCCGTCGACGCATTAAAGCCCTTACACGACGAGCTGCGCCTCGAGCCGCTCTGGTGGATCCTTGAGTTAGTCCCACTGCCATTCTCCTGGCAAGACGCGAAGGGTGTGTGGCACAAACGCTGGGAGTTTCATTTGGGTCACGGGCGATATGTGGAGCAGACAGGCTCGCTGCTGTTTCACGAGACTGTGCGCATGAGGATGGCGGACACTGCGCTGGGATACACCCCGCGTGCTAGGTACACAAAGGGAACGGAGGCGTACGTTTGGTAAATTCCAAACATTCAAAGTTCGTCACACTTTCTTTGGTACCTTCTGTGTGCCTGCTACATCCAGATTACTCTTTTCCTTTGGGCTCCCGAATATGTAAACCTTTCCTGGTGTGCCTCCCGACAAAATGAAGGTTCTTTTGCTCAAAGCTCCCTAATTTGCGGAAAAATGTGCCTCCGCGTTTGAATCGGCAAAGATTTAAGTTACGTGTCCAGCCGTCGGCTCGGCCGGAAAAATTGTCGAGCAACTGCGATTAAAACATGTGAGACGAGATGGAACGCGTATCAGCAACAGTACACTATAAGCACTCTTTCCGAACGCTTCGGCATTATCAGCAGTATCGCGCCTGAAAGCCGAATTGTGATCAGGACATTTCCGCTGTTTTCATCTTAAGCGCCCGTGACCCCTTAAGAGTAGACGCCCCCGCGTGACATAATCACCCCAGATCTAACCATTCTTTAGCAATCTGCCCCTGACGTCTTCTTTTGCCGAAGACTTAAACTTACCGACAGCTAGCACGCAGTCCGGAAGATAGATGGACGAGAATTGTAAACAATCTGGCGCGACCCCCTATTGTAGCCAATGAAACGCCATTTATGCTCAGGCATCTACGAATGAATCTTTAGGTAAACCGCCACCAACTAAGGTGAGATCCGAATAGACAGGAGGCATATGTGATCAAGATCAAACGCCTCGATTCAATTTTTTTATAATCGTGAAATGAATCGTAGATCGTAGCAAGCGCTAGCCGGAATACATACATAGAACAAACCGCGAAAGAAGGTTCTGTTAAGGCCGTTAGATTTAAAAAAGTCTAGTCCGCTCCGCCTCCGGTCAGGACGTTCGTGTGGAACGGCGAAGAATGACGATGATGCCGTCTGATTGAGGGGAAAAGATGGCATCCACTACCATTTCATCCTTGCGGTGCCCGCCGTGTCGGTCAGGAGGGGCACGACCTTGCATTCGGGAACGGCTCGACGTTGAGATGGTCGTGTCGGACGCCGACACAGGCGCTGCGCCTTGCGTCGGGTGGCCCCGGCCCTCTCGATAAGGATGTGCGGCAGGCGCCGCACCCTGTTGCGCGTGGCGATTGCGTGCGGGCGCGGGATCGTGTGCACGGACGCTGTTGAACGGGGTTTTCATATTTAGCCTAGTCTCAAAACCCGATCAACTCGCTTTGACCCCGAGGCGGCATACCTTGAGTTCCTTCCCTTCAATAGGACGTTGAAGCGATAGAATGCAAAACCCCCGTCGCTCGGGTGTCCGCGCTCGTTGACACCCCAACCCTTCACTGTATCCATCGCGGAACGTACTTTCTCTTCGTCTGCAGGCGTCACGAAGTCATAGAAGGAACGGCCCATGGTGAGCGACTCGGAAAGAATGTCGTCGTTCGTGATGTGCAGAATGGTACAATTCATAGAAAACCGATCAAGAATTAGCGCGGTGCGGGAAGACTGCGCTGCTTCTTGCGACAGAGTGAGGTGTGGGACAGACGGGGTTTCCGGAGCGGATTGATCGCCAGACGACACAGGAGACGGTGCGGATGGCAGATCGTCTGAGTTTACAGACGATGGGGGCGTTTCGTGATCAGTCGGAGAAACCGGAATTGAAGGAGTCGGTGCTGGGTCGTTCCAACGCTGGTTTGAAACTCGTCCGTAAGCTTCAATAAAAGCTGGTCATACTTTAAAGTAGCTCACTCTGATCTCAAACTGAGCGGCAGTTGGCGCAATAATATAAACCTCTTGCGCTGTGGACGCATTGTACATTGCTTTAACCCCGGATGTAGCAGGGGAGACACCTCCGACGAGATGCCGTCCTACCCTGGAACAAGTCTTATTATTACTTTTAGTCAAAGCACGAAAAGATAGACTAAAAAGCCTATATTCACCACACAACAGAGTACATAGCCTTTTCGGGGGTCTTTGTGAGGGATACGGAGGTAAAGAAGACATGCTGCCTTATCGTCATGAATCATCTCTCTTTATTTCGTCCGTGAGCTAAGGAATGTTGAAGAAGGAACTAGATACGCACTGGTAGACATGGTAGAGTTGACCAACATCGTCTGGGTGCGCAAAATCGGATGCTGGACGACCTATGCCTTCTTGCCTTTCAAAGCCTTACCGGTAAATGAGTATGCGTGGTCGATAACGTGTTAATGACAAAATATGACCCTACCGATGATTTCCGACACTGAGTCGGATATGTAAGTAACTTTGCCCTAAATAAGGTCCGAAATGATCAGACGACCCCAAACACGTAAAGAAGTACAAAGAGTAATTCCTCACTCCTTCCCAGGCCTCACAGATTACGACTTTTCCGACTTTTAGCTTTACTTATTGTGGCATAGAAGTGTGGAGCTCACTGAAGGAGAGAGACGGAGGGTCTGCCTTGGCATTTGTCGAAGGGACAGGCGGAGCGGGTGGTCGGACTCCCTCCCCGCCCTCGGAAGGGTGGCAAAGACGCGAGAGATCCAGCCTGGGGAGACCAGCGTGGGCGATGTGGTAAGGAGAAGGTAGAGCGAGGGGAAAAGGTCAAAGATAAAATGCAGGAAATAAGTAGGGCAGATTCAAGGATCTTGCTCGAAGTCCGGCACGCGTATACTGCTAAGATCGTTTGGAAAGGCCAGAACGGACCCCACCGGGGTTATCGATTAATTCGGGTTTACCGTGTCAGGTGGTGGGAGCCCTGAAAGCCGACGAGCGATGGAATGTGGGTCTGAGCCTGAGGGGCGGTTGAGACCGCGGACAAGGGAGAGAAAGGGCCTTTAAATCTGGGAGGAGGTCGCTGTATAAGAAATGAAATGCGCACTGCGAGAGGAAGAGGGTGAAATCTCGTAGCAATTGAAATGGTATAAAGCGTGTACAAGGGCGTATGTCTGAAGGAGGGCGTGTAAAATCCGCCGAAACTGTTTTTAAACATCTTGGCTTGAAGATCGAGATCTGAGAGATCCAACGCCCACCAGGAGCCCTAGCACTCATCTATCGCGAATCTCGCTCTTGTACTCTCTTTTGTATCGCCCCCGTTACGTCAGCATGCGGCTTATTAATGTGTAGTAGGATTAGGTCACGTAGCTGCTACTACATAGCAAACACTACTCACAAGCTCACTCCTTAGCCGTCTCGCCTCCATCCTTAGGCTCATGTGGTCAACAGCACGGCAGATCGCAGCAGGCGATCTCGTTATTGTCTGGATGGTACGCTACTCTCCTTGCACTTGCACGCTTCCTTGCCTTACCCGGTCTCGCTTGAAAATTTTTGGGAATGAAAGACTCGGGAAGAGTTACAGCCACTCATAGTCTCTCCTGGGAAGGAATTTAACGGGAAATTTGGCGTCTATAGCCACTCTGACCTACTCGGCATACCCTATGGTTCCAAAGTTGGCTCTCGTAACGGGAAGGGCTTCATACACGTGTTGCGACCTACACCCGAGCTTTGGACCATGGCCCTCCCGCATCGCACCCAAATTCTATATCTTGCAGATATTGCATTCGTGGTGTCCTATTTAAACATCATACCCGGTAGCCGTGTCATAGAAGCAGGTGAGCAATGACCGGGAGAACTGGCGAGGTCCCAAAAGCGGATAACCGGTTCCATGTTGGGCGCGACCGTTTATTCGTCCTCCAAAGCCCAAGCTGGATAAATTCTCATTGACATCTCTTTAGGCACCGGTTCGGGCTCCTTCTCTCACTCAGTCGCAAGAACGATTGGCTCTAGAGGTCACTTATACTCTTACGAATTTCACGAAGCCAGAGCCAATAAAGCCAGGTAAGCACGCTGCTTCACATTGACACACTGTTTTCAACTCGTCGTTGGCAGAGACGAGTTCCGCAGTCATGGCCTCTCAGACAGGATTACTCTTACACATCGGAACGTCTGCAAAGACGGCTTTACGGTCACCGATCTGGTGGATTCAGGTACGCGACTACGTCTTGAGTTTGTCACATATATTACTTTTAATTTTAAAAGTAAATAGATCAGGAAACAATGCCCTATACTGATTTATTATCGATTCCAATCCCGTACAGTCTTTCTAGATCTCCCCGCACCATGGGAGGCTGTCGGGCACGCGAAGAAGGCCCTGCGAGTGAGTTTATACTTCTATTAGCTACGCAAATCACACGGACCGTGGGCTTCCCAACAAAACGTTTGGGCTGATCTCATCTCATGTGAACCAAGTTTCAAAACATTCCCACAATTATCTCTCCTCGTCCCCACGTTCCATGCATCCGTCCGTTAATCTGGTCGATCTAACTCTGGTTCTTTCGATTTATGCAGAAAGATCGGGCCACGCGAGTATGTTGCTTTAGCCCATGTATAGAGCAGGTTCTACGCACCGTGACGGCACTTAATGAAGCGGGGTTTACAGGTTAGCATCGCCGTCCGACTCGTTAAGCACTCTTCTTTTCCTCCCTTTTTCTTTTCACGGCTCACCGAAACCTATTTGGCCAGTCCATTCGGTCTAGTCTGAGCTAATCTTATCTCGCCGATCTAGATATCACGATGTACGAGACGCTCCTCCGACCCCATGAGGTACACACGCTTCCGGCTCTCCGACCTATCAGCGAGGTCGGCGAGAAGCTGAGACAGTCAGAAGCGCGACGTGAGGATAAGCGGCTAAAACAGATCGCCACGTCGCAAGCGAAGAGGGAAAAAGGAGGTAAAAAACGTAAACGAGGCCCGCAGGTGAATGAAGACATGATGGAGCAGGAAGACCAAGAGCGGGATGCCGTAAAACCAGAGCTACAGGACCAATTCATTGCGGAGGACTCACGGGCGGAGACGAAAAAATTGCGGACGGAGGGAGAGGAGCCCGTTGATGGCGAACGTGTTGACCAATCAATTGCAGATACAGACCGAGATTCCGCGGCGCCGCCAATGAGCGCACTTGAGGAAGAAGTGCCCGATACGAATCCTTCATTAGGGGCATCCGAGGAGCCTGCCGCATGGTCTGTCTTGACTGAGGCGGTCGCAGTTCATGAACTGGTTTCGGCTTCCCCAACTCCTTCATTTAGCGAACCGCAAAAAATGGTTATTTCGAGGGTCGCGAATGAAGTGCGAGGACACACATCATACCTCACCTTTGCTGTTCTTCTTCCGACTGCCTTGTCCCAAAATGAGCTTGGTGTGACAGTTGATGGTGTCCCAACCGAAAAACCGGATGATTCAACGACTCCCTCAAGTATAAATCCCGAAAATGCACTATCCAATAACGAGGACGTGCAGATGAAGCTTACGGTGTAGACTCGACAAAATCGAGAAGGTGCAACAGCGTATGTGTAATTCAGTGGATCCGTTACCGTGCACAAAATGTTCAGGTACTTTCTGCCATATTTATGTAAGGTTGTAGCGTATTGAAGAGATTAATTGGTGAAGTGGGCATCACAGAAAAGACGAGGCACTACTCCGCAATAGCTTTACGGAAGGCTATTTCGGCCTCCTTCTCTGCTTTCAATTTCTCCACGCTCTTGGGAACACGTGTTCGCAGCACCCTCGTAGCCGGCGCTGGTGTTGCAGGCCCCGAAACAGGTCGCTTGCGCTTCAAAATTGGCCTTATTGTATTAGATCGTTGCTTGCGTGAAGATGCTTTATTATCGCCGCCATCTCCAGCGTCCTCGCCCCACTGAGAATCTTCGATACTGTCTCCATCCATTCCCGACATGTCATCCTCCGACTGGCTGGACAACACTTCCCGCTTGCGTGTTGAACGAGGTCGCTTAGTAGCTTTTGTTGGGATGCCGTTCCCTCTGCGTGCCATCTTCACAGCAGGCGTTGGACTTTGCTTCCCGGGTAATGGGGGATGTACGGCCGCATCCGCGGATATGACAGGTCTTGGTTTTTGAGCAGCATTGCCGGACAGTCCCGGTGAATTCTTTTGCGACTTTCCCGTCAGCACTTCCTCGGCGAGCTCACGCATCGTCTTCGGGGCGCCGTCTTCAGCCGGCATTCCGCTTTTTCTGTCGGTCGTAGTCAGCATCTCTCCGTAATCGACGCCCAGGACGTCTTCAAGATCATTCGAGCTCGCCGACGGCGAAGTACGCCCCGATTGATCTGCTTGGTCGTGAACAGTCAGCTCAGAAGTAGTTCTGCTTCGTCCAGTCATCTCGACTTCGTTGGAAGAAGGCTCGTACGTGCCATGTTCAAAGCGTGGAAGATGGAAGGGTTGGACTATTGCATCCGCATCAGTGAGGAACCCACCCGGCTGCTCAGTGTCCGCCTGCAATGAACACATGAGATCGTATTTCCTTTGCCCGCATAAGTTACACGCACAGCGTCTCCCTCGTTGTGAGGCAATGTTGACGCTGACGGCTGGTCATTGTCTGCGTACTGTTCCAACAACCGCTGTCGTATGCGCAAACCCTGTATGAGCATTGACCAGCGCTTGATCACGCGCTCCTTCTGTTTCTTGAGTTCTTTCTCCTCTGCTTCGCGCTCAGCTTCCCAATACGCCTAGAATTGACTAGTGGGTATGAAATTACAAAGCGGAAGAAGAAACGCACTTCAAGCAATGCTTCCTCGTTTTCGGCAGCGACAACGATTCCAGAAATGACAGGGAAGGCACGCCCCTTCTTGAATTCGAAGCTGGTAACTGCTTCTGCATGATCGAAGCCAAGCTTTCTCGCTATTTTCGCAGTGCCCTTATCTGGTGACGACCGGCTTTAGTCCATATGTACAGTAGAGCAAGTAGAGTACACTCACAAGCGACGTGCGCGGCTCCAGCTGGTAGCATGGAAGGAGTATAAAGATCGATATTACCAAAGTCATTTTTAGGTATAATGCCCTGCAGCCAAGAAATAAATGAGAATACGTCAAACGGGAGGGGGAAAGTCGATGAAAACAGACGTCAATGACCGGCTCGGGAATATAAAGCTCGGTCTGAGCTTCCGAATAGAGTCCTTGGAGCACCTCGTCGCCGTCCTGTTGGGCTAATTCCATCGCACGCCGACGGTGTATCGTTACCGCGCGCTGCTTCACCCACTTCATAGCTTGAGCACCCTCCTTGACCCGTCGACCCATACGCATCCAGTTCTCCGCCGTTTTTAACGGAACAACATTTGAACGCGGATAGACGGACTCGCCCCTGAATTTTCCTACCTCCGTCTTCGGAAATATTACTTCCTCTCGTTTAAGATGCTGTTCGAGGACATAACTGAGCAATACTTTTGTCAGCTACAATGTCCTGAAGCAGTAAAGAGCGAAAATCGGGCGCACAGAGGATGATCCTTGAAACCTATGACCGAAGTTGGCATGCCCTCGGTGTATTTATTAAACTCAAACTCTTCATCTTCGACGTCATCACGAAGCAGCCTGTATGGACGCGTAACGAGAGACATGACTCCTTCCCACCATTCCTTTCTCCCTTTCCCTGCGAGTTGGGATTTTGTCGTCTTCGTCCCGTATTCCTTTGCGTATCGTGGCGTTACGTCCCGGCAATAACCGTCCTCCTCAACAGCGACAACATATACCATGCGGTTATTCCTATCGTGGGACGGAGGTTCAAAAAGCTTGCGCTTATTGACGATGCAGCGAATGGGATCAGCAGGCATCCATTTACCGTCGGGCCGCGAAAAGACCTCCGTCCAGAAAACAGGAGGATACCCTCCGATCGGAGTGGCCGGGGCTGGAGAAGTCAATTGGTCTGGAGATAATGCAACGGTCGAACTGAAGAAAAAGGGTCTTACTACTCTGTCGCGATCTCGAGCCAGAGCCTAGTCTCTGGCCAACCGGCCTTGATTTCCGAAGTTTCACAACGGGCCTTGGCTGCGCCTTCTCCTTTCCCTTAAGACTTGGCGTACTGACGCCGGACAGTACCTGTCCTTCTCCCGGAAACTGCATCTTGCCCTTGCCTTTCACATCTGCAAGAGGTGGTATTGAAATTTCTTCCATATCGTCGTCGTCGGCATCGACATCGTCCGCATCTCCGTCACTTCTTTTCATGTCATCATCGTCATCGTCAGTAGATGATGCCGACGACAGAATGGTTGTCTTCTCCTTTCCCTTTCTGTACGATTTCTTACCCGATACTTTCGGCTTTCCGACGCCCGCTTTCCAGGGCACACTTTGAATGCTGACGACTAATCGCGCGGGTATTCCGAGAGCTCTGCAAAGTGCAGTAAAGAGCTGGGCACTAACATCTCGGCTGCCCCATCGGTTGACGGCATGTTTCATCAGACTCTTCGAGTTCTTGACGACTTCACCCTCATCATCGTCGAAATCAATGCTGAAGAGTATCTTTTGCACCTCGTCGAAAGTGCGGGATCGGATGTGCCCTTTATCTTCAATGTGATACGATTCATACCACCATTCCGTGAGACGCATTAAGGAACTTTCGAACAAGCGCCCCCGCATGGCGGCGTCAGGATGGCTTTTCTTTGTGATCATCAGAAATGATATTTGAAGAGGCAAAGGAGTTAAAGACAGAAGACGCGCCTAAGTTGCACATGCGAAATAAGCTTAGCAAAAGGAGATAAGAGCAGAAGGAGATGTACCCACGTGAAGAAGTGGATCGTTAATCCATTTGTTACGCGCCAGAGCATTCGACAATAGTGCAACCGTGTGCATTTTGTGGCATGCCAGACGAACAGCCCGGAGTTCGGCATTCTGTTCTGCTTGCTTTCTGGCACCAAAATCACACATTGTTTTATGCAGAATTAGTTATTCGCAACGCACTTTCGTTTTGGGTCAACCTTGTTAGATCTCTGTATGGTGATCTCTATGTTCCCTTTCTCCGCTAGTGTTTGCATACTTTGAGGCTGAATGGGGTTGTCACCAGTGTACCCGTCGAGAGGGCCTGTCTTGGCTGTTGCCGACGTAACAGGCACAGTGATTTCTTCCCAGTCTATTTCGCCATCACCGTCTTCATTTGCGGCAACGGGCTCGGCGTAGCTTGAACCGGGGAATTGAGGAGAGCTCATTTCAAACAGTGTGCTCCAGATATCTCCTTTAGTAGCTTGACCGGTTGTGTTCGAGAGTGTGCCCGCAACAAACGCAAGCGAAAATACAAGGCCCTGGTTTGTAATACGGCACGTACGGGCAGTCCGTTGTCATGGACAATCACCGCTGCCGTCGTCGTGGAAAGAGAAATGGCACGGTGAGTCAAAGTATTTCGCTGGGTAAGCGCAGAGCGAGCGTCGATCTTTATTCTCCTTTCGTTCTCCCCCGCCGCCACCCACCTCGACGGGAAATTGGAATACCGTGAGGTGGACGTCCTGCGGTTCCTGCCGCTACCCCATGGGCACGGCCTGTGGTTACTAAAGAGCCTGATTTTGCACCTCAACGTGTACATAGACCGTCGCACCATAGTCTCGCAAACTGCTAATGATATGGATCCCGAACGATGCAGCGAACCACTGACCTTCCCTTATAAAGCCGTTGATAGCCAACAAAGCTACATCGACGTATTCTTGCCCACCGATAGAACCTCAGGAAAGCATCTGCGTACAATCTTATATTTTCATGGTGGAGGCCTGACAGTCGGTAGCCGCAAAAGCTGGTTTCCTCAGTGGATTCATGGTACGCTTAGATTTGTGGCGTATTCTGGACCATGGGCTGATCACTTTGAAAAGACCGTGCTCTGCAAGCAGGCTATGCGTTTATTACTGCGGATTATAAACTCCTCCCACCGGCAACTGCGCATGACGTCGTGCAAGATATAAGGGATTTATTTCACTTCTTAGACAAGAGTCTCAACGAACAGCTCAACAGCGCCGGGCGAGCGGACACTCAGGTTGATGCGTCTTCTGTGATTGTGTCCGGCTCGAGCGCAGGAGGGCTGTGCGCTTATCTGGCAGCTCTGCATGCTGTACCGAAACCGAAAGGCGTGCTATCGTTGTACGGGATGGGAGGAAATCTCTTGGTAATTCACGTTCAATATCGGCTTTGATTGGGATCTCACACGAAATACATTATTTTCTGCAGTCACCGCAATATTTAACAGTGAAGACTGAACCCTTTTTTATGGGTCGCGAAATGCTCGATCCCAATGAATTTAGACAATTCCTCATACCCTTTCCGCCCGACCTTCAGACAATATCGGATTCGCCCCTAGTATACCACTCACTCGACCATCCTACAACCCCAGGCTGGCCCGCAAATCCTCGAATGCAGCTGTGTAGATTATACCTCCAGCTTGGCAACTTCCTCGACTACTATACAGGCGAGCACATACCTAGTCTCAGCACTCGTTTACGCGCGATTCTCGAGTCGAAAGGTGGGGACCTTGATGCAGCCGTCGCTGCATCTCACGATGTCATCCCCCAGAAACACATTGGCCTGTTTCCGCAGTTTTTGATTGACTCGAATTTCCCTCCGACGTTTCTATTTCATGGGGGGAAGGATTCGGCCGTTCGGGTGCAAGAGTCGCTTCATCTGAAAAAACTTTTGGACGCAGCAGGTGTAGATGCCATTCTGCGGGTGGCTGATGGTCAAGAGCACTCCTTTGACTACTCAAAGGGAGCTAGCGAAAGGTTCGCTGCTACATTTGACGAGGCATTCATTTTCATGAGTAAAGTATTTAATGGTGATAAACAGCGTACGGATATGAATATAGACCGACATACATAGTTGTAGAGATACATGTTAAGATTCTAATTTACAGTTTTCCTGTCTCCGCTGGGCTTTCTGTTTCCAGGTTTCCACCCGAGGACGATGGTGACTCCCGCGACTCGGATGTCAAATGGAGTGCTTCTGCAGAATCTTCCCTAGCCTCTTCAGCCACTGAATTATCCTCAACTTCACAAGCACTAGCATTAAGGGGCTCTGCCGAGCTTGGATTATTCTCACCATCCGAAACGGTTTTTCCGACATCCTGAGCTCCACCTTCCTCTGGGACGCTTGACGCTTCATCCTCTAGCTTCACTTCCCCGACGATCTCTGCTAGTGCATCTACGATATCGCTCAGCACTTCCTTTTTCTTTGCTTCACTATCCCCGGGTTTGTTCTTGGGATCATCTTCGAGCTTCGCTTCGGCAGCGTCTTTGCTTTCCTCCGATACTTCTTGACGACCTGGTAAGGTGCCACCAACTTCTTCACCAGTCTCTCTCACTTCTTTTGGTGACAAGTCCGTTTCGGCCCACAATTCTTCAAGTTCGTCCTTCCAACCAAGCAGGCTACACAGCTCCCGCACGGCCCTGTCACAAGGCATTAAGCACGCGACATCGTTAACGCGAGAACCCCATCCTCCAACATGATCCAAGTTAAGAAGCAGCCGCGGGCACCCGTCAGGAACAAGTTCTGTGAGCGATGCGAATGGATGAACTGTGAGAGATGTTCCCATAACGATGAGGAGGTCCGCATTGCGGAGATGTCGAACTCCAGCGGAAAATTCATCTGGGAGCTTTGAAAACGTAAGCCAATCACTGTGTACAAAGGTAAAAAGAAAAGATGGAGAAAAGTCGAACGCATATAGGAAAAAGAGGAGTGAATTTTAATTACTCACAGACTCCCCAAAGAATACGATATCGGGCTTGACGTACCCACCGCATTTGCGTCTTTCGCATATGGGTATCTCCTGGGCCTCGATTTTCGTCTTGATCTTATCATGCGGATACGGCGCTCCGCATTTGATGCAATGCTGGTCTGCAAAGCTGCCATGTGCCTCAATAATCTTGTCCGGAGGAATACCTGCTGCTCGCTCGAGTGTATCGATGTTCTGCGTAAAACACGTGTGGAGAAGGCCTTTCTGCGCAAGGAGGCGGATGAAAGAGTGTGTAGGGGTGGGCCGAAATTTCCCAGGAGCGAGTTCGTGAGCAAGAACATAGACTAGTGCCGTGATAAGTTATTAGAAGGAAAATGTGTTAATTATTGGCACTTACACGGCCGTGGATTTCTCTTGAAAAAGGAGATATCAAAAACGGCCTCAGGATAAGGAAGTCTGAGTCTTGCAAGGTTTGCCTATAATAGCGGAGTCATAAGATGCTACGGAATGGCGACTTAACTTTTACGCACATAAAGTCCTGCGATTGACTAGGTCATTTAAAGGTTTCCCTGCATAGAGACGATGAACAGAACATACCAGTGTCCGGGGATCGAAAATCCGGTATCCCAGCTGAAGTACTTATCCCTGTTGAAAGGATCGAGTCTGGTTTCTCTTTCTTTAGAAGAAACATCTATGTACCTGCTCCTGCCTGGAGTTAATCACAGGATAAGCCTGCTGTTTAGTAAAGTGACCTAGTAGAGACTCGTGAGAACCCGCACCATGACGAAGACATTCCTGCAAGATTCACTTTTCATGAACTTGACTATCCCAGGCAAGTCGAGAGACCCGAGAACCTGAGGCGTGCTGTCGTCCGGATACGTCCCCCACATTTTACAGGGGGTGAATGTAGCAGATGATGGTAGTCCAATCTCAAGATCGACGACTCAGACTCTCAGAGAACCTGCGGAAACGAAGACGTAGATCATGACGAGATGACGTAACGTCCTAATTACGATTATGCAGTAAAAACATTAACACTGGCAAGTAAAATGTCCATCTTAATCTATAATACAACCCAACGCATGGTGTGCTTGGTGCTAATCCTAGAGATGGGTCACCAGCTGACAAATGCAAAATTCGAACGCCTAGTTAGTGTGGCACTTGTTGCTCACTTCACAACCAACTACTGCGGCAATGATTATGAGAATAATCAAGGTAAGAATGAAACATATCCAACGTTTCTGCCGAGCACTACGCGCGCTAACGACAGCTTTGTCAGTAAAGCCTTTCCTGAAGGCGTACCACGAGTCAGTGCTCTAGAGTAGCATTAAGGTATGAAGCTACTCACCCGGCCTCTATGTCTGCTCCAGCTAATATAGTTTTTTCTTCTATGACGTTGATCGTATCACCTTGCTGTTCAACGAGTTGACTCACCTAGATACGTAATTTTTAGATGGCTGAGGGTAATAAACCAGGAGAGAACCGGACGCACATCATTGAACAGTTCAGCTAATTCAACTAGTTTCCCTTCGATCTTTTTTATTTCTTCGTGACGTTTCTGCACCTCGCGGTATGCACTCTGGGAGCCAGCACGTCTGTCCCCGAGCATAGCCTGGGAAAATATCTGCGCGCCCGAGTCTCCACTTACGACCTCCTCGATATCCTCTGGTGTCGCATTTGGATTCACTGTCCAGACTTGTGAGACTCTAAAGCTCGTTGAGGAACAAATTGCGTCGCACCGATTTTGTACTGCCTTATTAGTCGATCTTTATGCCTATCGCGATATGATTTCTCCTCGGACTGGTAATTCTGGATAGCGTCCATAAATTTCGTCTTCACTCGCTCGATTTGCGGCCTCCGAATATTAGCTGCCCGTGCATCGACCGGCTGGCTCTGCAGGATTGCGATGCGCCTCTTCAATGTTGCACTCAATGAGCGTGTCTCTTCCACGACACTCTCGAGCTGACTGTCGGTATTGCCGTTGCCTAAATCAACAGTGTCGAGTTGTTGAGAATGGAGAGTGGACATCAACTTGACGTTTGCGTCAAACTTGTGCAGGTCTTCTTCGAACTCCCTGATCTTTTATGAAAAGCAAATTAAAACGCCGTAGACTTCTAGCGAAAAAGAGGCGCAGCCAGCGCACCTCGTTATAGAATGCGTCATCCAGCATACCGCCATCTTCATCGGACAACGAGCTCTTACCGGTCATTTGGGATAGTTCGTAATGAGATTGTGCTCCGCTGGGAAAGTACGGTTGAGTTCATTTAAGGCGTACTGTGATAACAGATCCCAGCGTACCTCCCCCCATATGAAAATTCGACCTGTTGCATCCCCTACGCGCAGCAAAGTTCATAAGCCAAGCTGCCCATGTCAGATGCGTTTGACCTACATACCCTCAGTGCCGCTAGTCTGTCCCGCGCCATGTCGTGAAACGATAGGATGAGAAGGGGCGAAGAAGATGGACTGTGGAGGGCAAAGATCCAACTGCGCGTGTAAATAGGGACGATGCTGGATCAAGGCGGGCTATGCAAGCGCGCCCCGTGAAGGCCATGCCATGGCCGGCTGAGATCACTACTGCGGCCAAGCGAGGCAATACCATCGGCAATACAAGTGTGACCCGCTGTGCAGTCCTGATCCCAGGATAAATCGCGTCCTTTCGGTCGTGGCAGTGGACAAAGTTTGTTCAGACGACTTGGCCGCGGTTTGATGAGAGGTGGAATTAGAATATTCGGACATATTACTGAGGGTCTTTCGGCAGTGTGACCGGCAAAACGGCAGGATTGAACGACCACGCGCCGCCGAACAAGCAGCCACAGTACCAGTGTGCAACTCGTATTTACTTATCGCACGGCCCTTGTCGGCGACGTGAACAACGTCAACGTCTTCACATTTTCGCTAGCCCGTTGGCGGACACAACGCGATGCATGTATCTGCCACGAAAGTCCTCTTTGTAGCCTTCGGTGCCGCCGTCTTTGCCGCCGCGTCTCCCAGCTCTGAACCGTTCTTCGGTGCTCAATCCATTAATCTCTTCCGTCTCTTAAACGATAAGCGGACTGAGCAGACATTCGTCGCCCAGAAAAGCTCGCAAATAGTTCTAGGCCACCGTGACGAATTTCCTGAGAAATGGTTCGAGCAGCCATTGGACCATTTCTCTAACGACACGCGAACATTTGGACAGAGATACTGGTTCAACGCTCGTCATTTCAAGAAAGGGGGTCCTGTGATTGTACTTGATGGGGGAGAGACGAGCGGCGAAACCCGCCTTCCATTCCTGCATCAAGGGATCCTGGAGATACTCGCAAAGGCAACGAATGGTTTAGGTGTGGTGCTAGAGCATCGTTATTACGGCGGGTCCATCCCTGTGGCAAATTTCTCGACGGACTCGTTAAGGTGTGTAAGCTTCATTCTCCTAGCGAGCAGTACGAACATACTTTAACGTGGATGATAATAGATGGCTGAACAATGCTCAGTCTGCTGCGGACTCCGCAAACTTCATGTCCAAGGTTCAATTTGACGGCATTGACGATGATCTGACTGCCCCTGGAACACCTTGGATATACTACGGAGGCTCATATGCTGGAGGTGCTTTTTGTCTCAGTGTTAATTTCTAGACACATTACTCAATAAACGACTATCTAGCCAGATCCGCTCACATGAGGTAGACCAATACTTGTGCATGAGACCAAGCCGTTGCTCAATCACCCTTTGCTATAGGGTCCTCTATCCGGAACTAGTTTTCGGAGCAATTGCATCCAGTGGGGTTACGCACGCGTCTTTAGAGCTTTGGGAATACATGGACATCATTCGACGTGCGGCCGATCCACAATGCTCGAAGCATTTGGTGACGTCCATTGCCGCCATCGACCACGTACTCTTGTACATGCCTCGCCTGCGCAAGCCATTAAAAGCCTTGTTTGGCCTTGCAGACCTCCAGCACGATGATGATTTTGCCTCGCTTTTGTCCGTAAGTGTACTTAGAGCGTAAGTCTGGATGTGGACTAGCTTTTTTCTGATAACATCCGTTAGAGTCCTCTTGGGGCGTGGCAAGCAAAGAACTGGGATCCTGAAGTTGGTAGCAACAGGTTTAACCTATTTTGCGATGCGTTAGCGTCACCTTTCGCTGGTAAGGAGGCAGACGAGAAACTTGTTCTTCCAGGAGGCCTGGAGGTTCCCATTACAGTCCACAACTATGCAAAGTACATTAAAGAGGTAACTCTCGGATTGAATTTTCATCCGACAGATTGCTAATGATTGTACAGAACTATGTTTCAAGGTGTCCTGAAGGGTACACTGTTGAAGAGGTTCGTATGTTGATAATATCCTGTCTGAAGCAATTTGTGAACATGATGCATGTTATTTCTAGTGCTTTGGATCGCACGACGATGAGAAATTCCAAAATACTTCCCTTTCAGAGGAATGGCGTGCATGGACTTTCCAAGTTTGCACGGAATGGGGATATTTCATAGTGCGTAGAGTAATCCACCTCAGTCGATGATGGAACACTTCATTAGGTTCATGGTTCCAGACTGCCCCACCAGATAAGAAGCTGCCGCGGATTGTATCTCGTCTCAATACGCTGGAGTCGAACTCGCGCATTTGTCGTCAGGTCTGTGGAATTTGCTTCGGTTACATGTGATGGACTAGACGCCCAGACTTTGCCTCCACAGGCCTTCCCTCCTGGCGAGCACTTTGCCATCCCGACTATGCCAAATGTTTCGGCTGTGAACGTCCTGGGTGACTTTTCTATTGCCGCGGACAGGCTCGCTATTATTGACGGAGAAGGTATGGACAGCCTCGTTGTTTGGGTTATAGATTATTCCTGACGGCCCCATAGTTGACCCGTGGCGACCGGCTACGCCGCATAGCGAATACGCCGCGGTTCGGAAAGACACCATTCTACAGCCTTTTAAGCTGATACCTGGTTAGTACAGTCTCCTCTATTCTATCAATATTTATTGATGCTAAACATAATGGGGAATGATCCATTCTTAGACGGAGTACATCATTACGACGAGAACGGCTTGGAAAATATGAATGACGAGCCTTTCGAAATTCTCAATATCCACAAAGAGATTATCGGTTTTGTGAAGGAGTGGCTGAAGGACTGGGAAACTTCTCGCAAGTAGCTATATGCAATCATTGAAGCGGCAATTAGTAGTACTTCAATATCGCTTTTTCTCAACCGAATCTTCGATAATGGTTACGGGGTTCCAGGGCTCAAATTGCTCGTATTTTTTGCTCATAAGTATAAAAAAAACAGGGTGCCCAAAAGCTCATATATCAGCACCTGGCAGGATGTCGGAAGCATATAAAGGCTACGTATTTCTATCAAAGTACTGTACTAAAGGTTCCACGACACCCTCGGCCCAGCGGGCGCTCGGTCCTCGCCTTAAACATTTCCTTCCCAGCCTGAATATTACGTGCTTAGAAGTTCATTTTATCCGGGGGTTGAGGCACCTAGAAGAAAACCAAAACGGGTGAATGATACTCTCCCAGCCGGAGGTTTTTAAAAGATAATGGGGAGTCTTCGTTCCATACCCTTACCAGACGCTGAATCGAAGAAGTGTCCGTAGTTTGCCTGCTTTGGAAAAGTGTCAGAAGTAGAAGCAATGTCCAAAGGAGAGAAATTCTGTATTTGTAAAGGTCTCTTTGTTCGGAAGCAAATAAGATCGGATAAAAGTCAAAGGAATGTTGTGATTTGTTCACGAGTATAGACTCCGCTATCTTAGTGATCAGGTAGCTGGGAAGCTGTCGATCCTGATGATGCGTCAATGAAGAGGCAATGGATCATCTAGACTTTTTGCTCGTGTGCGTAATCTGCTCGGGGTAATGGTGCCTTTGATGACGCAACGAGTGAGAAGACCAAGGGCGATCGGGAACGAGTGCGCACGCTGCCGCGAACGACGGAGGACCGAGGGCATGAGTACTCTGTGCATCCAGGACGGTCCGGGTCCGCTTGGTGGGCGAGCGTCAGTTGCGGGGATGCTCCGGTCGAACAATGGATGAGCGTAGGTGCCGGTTACATCGCCAGCACTCAGGGAGATAGGCGGGCTCAACAGAGCTGCATTTTTCGAAGCTTTCAGACGCTCTCGATACGCTCTCAGATCCCGTACCTCTTGCTCCAAGACGTCTCTTAGGTCCTCGGACGATACTGATATTCTGATAAGCTCGCTCTGGACGATACGCTTACGTGCAGCCTCGGGCAGCGTTTTCTTCCCACCGCGGTTGGCCTTCGCATCAGCATTAACGAGCACCTCTGCGACCCAGTCAAGGATTTCCAGCATGACGAGCACGTGCAAGACCGCACCGCGTTCGCGGTCCAGGTCAGAAGGTGAAGTCTTGTTTGGACCAGCTGCTGCGTTCGATGAGGCCGAGTTGTCAAACGTGGGTCCGACGATGCGGGATTGCAAGAGATGACGGAGAGCGTTCGGGAACCAGTCGAGCAGTCTGGTCCCTTGCTCATCAAATCGCTGCAAGAGACGTTGGACACCCTTAAAAAGTGCGCTGATCTCTTTGCTATCCTGGGTGAGCTTTGCTTCCCGCTCATCGAGGATGGACAGACGGTCGTCCCCTGCAAAGAAAAGCCGTTCAAATCATAGTTCAAACAATATAACGAGTCTAGATAACTTGCCCAGGTCGTAGGGTAAAGTGTTTACCTGTCTCATAAGAAGTCAGCAAGAGCACTCGAGCGATGAGGATAAACGAAAGTGGGCTGTACATGCAATATGGGAGCGGCGGTAAATCATATGAAGAAAAAGAGCCCACCTGACTTCTAAACGCTGCAAGAGGAGAGTTAAGGAAGAAACTATTGCTTGGCAGTTGGTGAGCCAGTGTTTGCTGAAAAAATGTGTGGAAGTCGAAAATGAATTCTTCGATCTGTATGAGCTCTGTTCTTAAGGACAGAAGGATGGGCCGATGAATGACATGTCGTCTGGGGACGGCGGGCGTTTTTCTACAAACCTCAGAGGATGCAAATTTACACTGACCGAACTACCTCAAAACGCGAGTGGTTAAAGCAAAATAGGTTTCAATAAACAGATTTCCTGTCGGTGATTGGCAGTCTTAGAAACTGGAACACTAGGCTTCAGGCGATGATTTAAATGTGTCATCGGGTTGCGTGGAGAGCAAAATATGAATGTCGCTTCAATCCCAACGACTGCTTCGCGGCGTGCACATTCTGCGGCCGTAATCAAACTAGCAGTCCTGCAAAAGAGGGGCTACAGCGACCTTTGCATGATTAGTAGGCCGATGGAAAACGCAAAGTTGATTCAAGGACGGACCGCCAGCATGTTATGAGTCTGTTTGCTGACTTTGCTACTTCGGCACTATATTCTCAGCTGCTAAAAAAACAAAGGAAACTCGAGTTACTTACCTACGTAGCGCGGCTTCATAATTTATTCATCGACCTCCGAAGAGAGAATCTGGGTGGGTTCAGAATTCAATCGTTTTATGCAATTACGCGACCTTACTACTGAACTTGTTCAATAATCCACTCGACATCAAAGGCTCTGTGCATGTAATAAAATGGCAAGCTGCCGTGGTAAGCATAGTTGGAGCAGGTATCAATATGTATTTGAGTTCACAAAACAAGTTCACTCCCGACGATCGCCGAGAAGTTTGTTTCGTGGGGCGCTTGCCACTAAAAATAAAGCTGATCTCGATTTTCATTGCGGTCTTCCGTTTTCTTGAGGTGGTTGAATTTGAAAAAAGGGTATGTGAGATAATATATCAATTATGGTCCGATATCGACTTGTTGCAAATGGTAATAGCCAATTCATACTCTGGTTCAGAATTCATATGTAAAGCCATCAGTACACTCACGAGCTTCAACGATTTCGCGAGCGTTCAAGTTCGTGATCGCCATTCGTAAAGAGGGGGCAGCGGCGTTCGGGGCGGCCACTGGATGCCGAACTGCGGACGGCGTTTAGTCACACCTGTGACATATGGTTCCGCAGGGCTGCATGCTTAGGCAAAATGGAGGACTCTCGCGCCACTTTAACTTGTGCATCCTCCGCCGCCTTTCCTCCCGCCCCTCCCTGCAGCATGGCTAGTGTACAAGCTTCTCAAGAAGTCTGGCGGGAGACGGAGCGGAAAAAGAAATACAAGCAGCCTAGCGGACTCGTCGCAAATGCTGCATGGCGCGTCTGGATATGGACCGAGACTACCTTTGCGCTGTCGTTGATGGAGCCTTGGGAGATATTCCTCATCTGTAAGCATACATTTCGCATCTAGCCTCTCTTTCTGCTCACTGTCTGCATCTTTTTTTGAACAAATTAAAGTCGCCATCTTCGGCATAACGTTTATCTTCGTCACTGTCGGCATGGTGCGCTACTTCCCGCACGCGATCGTCTCTGCGTCCCGGCGTGCGCAGTACTACTTTTCCGGCTCGGATTCACTGGTCGATAACCTCAAGGACTTGCGAATGAGCGGGTCTGTGGAGCTATGAGTTTTAATTATGTCACGTCCGGACTTGCGCTACGGTGTGTCTCGTGTCTCTTGTTCTATTTGCACATGCTTATTGCTCGACTTATTTGCTCAGATAGAGTCTCGCATCCGCCACGGCGGTACGCGCGTATACCCCATTTACCTACCATAATGAAATACGTATAAATTATCTCATGCATTGGGCGGACACAGTCATGTTTCTAAATGAAATCCGCGAACATGTTGTCGCGCATGTTTTCAAGCACTCCATGCGCACAATTTTCATAGACATCATTCGCTGCGCGCCTTAAAGTTGGATATTTTTGCATTGATCCTGCACACGGTTCTGCAGACAACATTGAAAATGGCACGATCTTGCACCCATGTTTCAAGGGAGTCTGCTTCTCAATCATTAATTGAGTGTCGGCGAGCGCTACTGTTCGATTAATCCGGGTGAACTCTCAGGAGTTGAGTTTGCCTTAAGTATGTACTTATTTCGCCAAAAGAATCACGTAGGGACCAGGGTAGCCCGCGGCGAGACAAACGGTGTAGCTTGGGATGCGATTGTGTTGTGGCCGCGCATGACTTACATAATTGGACGCTACTCTACCGTAGCATTAATGGGGTAGTGGTAACCTGGGTCGTTGCCATCGACCCGCCGGGGGTTCGATTCCCTCTTAATGCATCGATTTCCGTCAGTGTCTTTTTCTTGGTCCCATGCGTCAGAAGTAATGGTTGAGGCCATGTTCCTACCACAATACCATTAAAAGTGCTTGGCAATCTCATTTGGTTTTAGACCTGGCGATACTCATAAATTAACAACTCAATATACACCGTTAAATCCTCTGCCTACAACCCCCATTCCCGCCATCGGAACGAAATACGACTCCTGGAGCGCACGCGACGCCTCGAGGAGGGCACGGTCCTCTGCGCTAAGCGCCTCCACAGTGCGTGCATCCAGCCCTTGGCTGGTTCCGAAGATCGAACTTTCGACTTGACACACGGTACCCTTCTCCGGGAGCGCGCCGTCGATGAAGTAATTACGGACGGTCTTGAGCGTGCAGAGGGACGATGCAGAGATCGAGCAGTGCTGTTTTGGGTTTAAGCGATTGAGCGGTGGTCGGTTTACGTGTTAGGTTTTCGGGTTTAGAAGGAAGGTGTGGCTTACCCCTGATGAATTCTGCGTCAGCACGACTGAGTCCTTGAACCCTTTCGCCACCTTATGGGCACTGATGAAATGGAAGGGGGAAAGTTAAGTTGTCAGGCCGGAAGCAATCCGTTGATAATAATTTGTTACTCACCTCCAGAGGGGCGTAACCGGATCTTTTGACGAGAACAGAGGTCCATGTCAGCCGCCGACTACCTTGAGAGTGATCCAATGGAATAAAGGGAGGGCTTTACCAGCTACGTTTCCGATAATCAGTAATGGGAAGCTCGTGTTCTGTTCAAAAGAGCCTGGAATGCACGTGAGCGACGAAGGGGAACTCGGTGCTTCCACATAAAAGAAGTGTACCGTTGAAACGATTTTTGGAGCGTAACTTCCAGCCTCTGAAACATGCCGGAGTTATACGGTCAGCTTTATGAAGACAGTAACAGAAAATCTCTCATATTCACGAGCAGCCTGAGCGGGGGTACCACGACTCCGCGAAACTCGACATTTTCGCCATCTCCTCGTACGCCATACGAATGTCTTCGATGCTATCGTCCCGATCCACAGAGTCACCGCACGAGATCGCTCCGAGCAATTCCGAGTGGCCTCCATTTGGCATGAACGACTCGCTCGCACAATTACATGTCAAAAACCGGCTAAAGGCGTACTTGATGGAACGCGCGTAGGCCGACGCGCCGTCCCCGCGCTCGAGCGCTGCGAGCGTGTCCATGAGGGCCGCACCGCCCCGATGCGTTTGGTACAGCGTCGACAGCATGAGCATCCGCACGAGCGCGTAGTCGACGGTGTCGTACGTGGACGTACTTGCGTCGTATAATGGAATCGGTGCGGTACGTAGACTCGTTAGAAGTGCATCGACTCGCGCTTGGATGAGAGCGGCACTGGTTTCGTACAAAGCGCATTTCTGTGGTCCAGCTTCTACGCAAGATTGGTAGATGTCGAGCAGGGCTGCGTCCGTGTCGCGCAGGTTGTTGGACCAGAGACCTGTTGGCTGCGATCAGAAAGAAAGGAGAGAACTAGTTGCTCGGACGACCGACCCTGGTAATAATCTTCGGGGTCCTCAACGCCGTCAATGATTATGCGCCCAACTTTGTCCTGTACAAGCAATATATGTGAGTATCACTGCACCAATCTTATGTATCAAGTTCGAACGCACTGGAAACATAGTGGCAAATCTATCCGTCCAATTATTAATATCCACGGTATAAAGTTCAACAAAAATAAAACACTCACGTTGCACCAAGGACAGACCCGTACCTTAATTCCACAATGAGCACTAGAATACACGTGGCTTACCAAAGGAGGGAAAGAAACTCACGAGAAGCCCCAGTACTGGAGCTTGTCTTGCCCTGAGGCCTTCAGGATACTAAGCATGTCACGCGCGACGGTAGGTGTCGACAGGTGTTCAGCGACGGCTCCTGCACGCTCCGCGGTGAGTTTCCCGAGAATTTGGCTCTGAGCGTAAGCTTTGCCAAGAGAAGATGCCGTCGCATTCACGTTGAGCTCTTGCTGTACGTAGAACTTGCCGGCCTCGAGGGGCGTCTTGAACACGGATAGACGCGGAGTCGTCATTCCGACACCTGTACGCGCATCCCATGAGGTCCGCGTTGCTTGCCGAGGATGCTCAACTTACCTCGAGGGTCAAAGCCGATCAGATCAAAGCCCTCGCCAAGCGCAGCGCGAAATGCCTCCGACAGCTCAAGCACGAGCTCGGCTCCTGAGCTTCCTGGTCCACCTGGAGAATTACGAGAGAAACCGTTCAGTGCCTTCCTTATAGAAGACCTGCTATAAGTAAGGAAATGACTATTTCGTACCCGGATTGAAGAGGATCGGACCCCGGTAGCTCTCGTGGCCGGGCGGATGCTTTGAAGCGGACTTGACCAGCGCGATGGCAGCTTCCTCTCCAGAGGGATCGGAGTAGTCGAGCGGCACCTATCGTGCATACAACGGATAAACCGACGACTTCCCTCAAAGCCCGAGTATACAGACTCACCGTGAGACGCGCGCATTGAAAGGCCCCGTAGCACTCAGTCCAGTTCAACGCCTTCGATGGTGCGTGCTGCACGAAAGAGTAGAATGAGGAACCCGCTTAGAAAGGGGTTAAATCCATATTTGCTTACGGCTTCCCAGTCGAAAAGCGTGGCCGTGCGATGTATACTGTCCGTCTGGGCCGTCGATTTGACTGGGCGGACCCCGGCTCCCGGAGTATCGAGAACGCTTGTATATTTGTACCACACACACGCGAACCTGATGAAGAGCCCGAGCATAAAACAAACCGAAGCCAGCGCAAAGTAATGCAAGCGCGGGGTGCGACTCCGCCGATCACGACGTGGCGACGTGGCATCGACAAAGTCGCGAGAAAGGCGAATGTGCTGCGACTGCGCGTTTTCCACTTTTCCGATTTCAACCCATCTCCACCCCAGGCCGAGAGCAGGCGGGGTTGTCGTCGTCGTATTTGGTGGGGACATTTGGGACAAGGTCGCAAGACGGGCCGACCTGGAAATGAACGGAGCTTATGAGCCTCGGGTGGTCGTTTCGTGCCATGTGTCCGCGTGGCGCAATTTCCGGGTACCCGAGCTCCTCGCTCCTGCTTCTACCATAGTCAAGGACGCATGGTCGCATCATGAGCGCTATGTTAGTGGTCTTCGAAATTTCCAGACCCCAGCAGCCTGCAGCCTGCGGGCTGGCCTCGCCGCAACTCGACTTACACATCAAAAGTGACTGGTACCGATAAAACGGGGTTACGTAAATAACCTGTAGCGCAAGCGCGTGTCGTCGATCACGTTCCCTGAATTACGGCCTGCCGATCATCGAGTCCTCTGCGCTGTGGCTGGTACTGTATGAACTACCCCGATGCACATAACACGACTCATTGCTCAATGTCTGTTCATAACACGGAAAATGTCCCCATCGTGCGTGCTCGGTAGTGTCCTACGCTTCAAAGCGGCTCGCCAAACGGGAATACTAAAGCCCGTTCGGCTGCAAAATCACGCGCGTCATGTTTTGCGATCACTAACTTCTCCATATCTCCATAGTAAGACGTCAGAATTTATAATCATGATGATCCCGTGGAGAAAAAACTAGATGGAGGAAATCAACTGCTGATGCTAGACCAGCCACATTCACGGATATTTACGAGCTGCACAAGGCCGGAAAGCCAGGGCCCTTGCCATATATTTACCTTACAAACAGCCTTGCACAGCATTAATGGGGTAGTGGTAACCTGGGTCGTTGCCATCGACCCGCCGGGGGTTCGATTCCCTCTTAATGCATGGTCGTGCATTCGCTGGTTTTTGGTCCTCCGTATCAATGACGTATGAAACGTCACCAGGCTGATATTGCCAATTTTTACAAGTACAGGAAAGAAAAACTGCTTGCGTCATACTTTCATAGCAAAACGGTTCTGATTTGTTTTTGATCCAGCGACACACGTAAACCGGTCCTAATAGCCACCGCGAAGCTTCCTATCTATGACGTTCATCCCTGCCATCGGTACGAAGTATGACTCCTGTAACGCGCGCGACGCCTCGAGGAGGGCACGGTCCTCCGCGCTCAATGTCTCCGCGGTACGTGAATCCAGCCCTTGGCTGGTCCCGAAGATTGAGCTCTCGACCTGGCATACCGTGCCCTCCGCCGGTAGTATGCCATCGATGAGGTAGCCGCGGACGGCCTTAAGCGTGCATAAGGATGATGCAGAGATCGAGCAGTGCTGTTAATCATTTACGAATGGGTTGCGGGGTGATTGGATTACGTGTTAGGGTTTTCGGGGTTAGAAGGGAGGAAGGAAGGGAGGTGTGGCTTACCCCTGATGAGTTCTGCGTCAGCACGACTGAGCCCTTGAACCCTTTCGCCACCTTGTGGGCACTGGAGAAACGTAAGGAGAAATAGGATTGTCAGGGTTGGAAGCAGCGGACGATATTAATTCGTCACTTACTTCCAAAGGGGTGTAACCGGATCTTTTGGTGCGAGCGGGGGGTCGTGTCAGAGTTGTTTAAAGTAGCAAGAGAAGCGTCTTACCGGCCACATTCCCGATAATCAGTAATGGGAAGCTCGTGTTCTGCTCAAAAGACCCTGGAGCGTACGTGAGCGACAAAGAAGAATTAGGCACTCCCAGGTCGTGAATGAGCCGACTTACCATTGAAGCGATGTTTGGCACGTATCTTCCAGCCTCTAGAATATGCCGGAGTATTACAGTCAGCCTCTTGGAGATAGTAACGGAAATACTTTGTATACTCACGCGCATTGCGAGCGAGGGTACCATGTCTCCGCGAAATTCGACATCTCCGCCATCTTCTCATACGCCTCACGGACATCCTCGATGCTGTCGTCCCGATCCACGGAATCGCCGCATCCAATCGCAGCGAGCGTTTCAAAGAGACCACCACTCGGAACGGGCAACTCACCCGCGCAGTCGCACGTCATGAACAGACTGAAGATGGACCTGAGGGAGCGCGCATACGCCGGCGCGCCGTCACCGCGCTCGAGCGCGGCAAGTGCGTCCATGAGGATCGCGCCACCCTGGTGCGTCTGATATAGTGCTGACAGCATAAGCGTGCGTACAAGCGCATAGTCGACGGTGTCGTATGTGGATGTGCTTGCGTCGTACAATGGAATCGGTGCGACGCGTATGTTCTCCAGAAGCGCATGAACTCGTGCCTGGATGAGGGCGACGCTGGGTTCGTACAGAGAACATTTGTGCGGTCCAACTTCTACGCAGGCCTGATAAATGTCAAGTAGTGCTGCATCCGTGTCGCGGAGGTTGTTGGACCAGAGACCTGTTGATTGTTTGTTAGAGACGAGCAGGGCACCAGTAGCCAGAATGACCAACCTTGGTAATAATCGTCGGGGTCCTCAACCCCATCAATGATCATACGCCCGACTTTGTCCTACGCGGGCAACGAACATAAGCATCGCTACATTTATACTATGTGGCAACTTAAAACACACCGGAAACATGGCAGCAAACCTATTCTTCCGGTTATTAATATCCATAGAGCCAAAGACGCGACAAAAGCCACTTACGTCGCACCCAGAACAGTTCCGTACCTGAATTTTATGATAAGTACAAGAGCGCAACCCGCAACAGGGAAGAGGAAAACTTACGAGAAGCCCCAGTACTGTAGCTTATCCTGTCCCGAGGCTTCAACAATTCTGAGCATGTCGCGGGCGACTGTAGGTGTCGACATGTGCTCCACGACGACTCCTGCGCGGTCTGCAGCGAGTTTCCCGAGGATGTGGCTTCGAGCGTAGGCGTCGCCAAGGGAAGATAAAGTCGCGTTCATATTCATCTCCTGCTGCATGTAGAACGTGCCGGCTTCAAGGGGCGTCTTAAATATGGATAGACGTGGAGTCGTCATTCCCACACCTGTTGCGCGTATCTGGTGAGATTGAGTTCCATGTTGAAGACGCCAAACGTACCTCGAGGATCGAAGCCGATCAGGTCAAATCCTTCGCCAAGCGCGGTGCGGAGTGCCTCCGACTCCAAGAGCACAAGCGCCACTCCAGAGCCTCCTGGTCCGCCTAGAGAGTTGCGAGAGAACCGTCAGCGCCTTCCTCACAGAAAGCTATGAGTAAAGAAATAGCCGTTTCCTACCGGGATTGAAGAGAATCGGACCCCGGTAGCTCTCGTGATCTGGGGGATACTTTGAAGCGGACTTGACTAGAGCGACCGCAGCTTCCTCTCCAGAGGGATCGGAGTAGTCGAGCGGCACCTATCACGAACACAACGTATAAACCAATGTCTTCTTCCAAAGTCCAATTACGCGAACTCACCGTAAGACGTGCGCACTGGAAAGTACCATAACACTCTGTCCAGTTCAACGTCTTCGACGGGATGTGCTGCAAATGGAGCAGAATGAGAGGCACACCCAGAAAAGAACCAACCCGCCTTCACTCACAGCTGTCCAGTTGAAGAGCGGGGTAGCAGCTTCGTCGGCCGTACAATGCATATTATCCATCTGAGTCGCCGATTTGGCCGGGCGGGACCTAACTGCCGTGGTATCGAGGAAGTACACATGTCTGTACCATCCGAAGGCGAGCCTGACGAGCAGCCAGAGCATGAAACAGGCCGAGGCTAGTAGGAAGTAATGCAGGCGCCGAGCATGACGCCGATCGCGTTCATCCCGGTCGCAACGGGCCGATGCAGCATCGACGAAGTTACAACGGAAATGAACCTGCTGCAACCGCGCGTCCTCCACCTCTTCGATCTCAACCCATCTCCACTCCGGCGTGCTCATCGCGTCCTCGCCTGCAAGCACCATATCTGAGGGGGACATGATGGTGGGTGGTGTGCGGGTCGCCAAGCGGATTGACCTGGATTGGAACGAAACTTTATGGCAGCGGAACGTTCCCGCCAAGTGTTCGCGCTGCTACTTCCGGGTATTTGAGCGCCTCGCTCTCCGTCCATTAAGTATATGCAACTGCGCAAGTCGCCTAGCGAGCGTTCAAGTTCCCATCACGAGCGCTGTGTGTTCGAGGCTTACCGCAGCAGTCGGTTAGCAGTAATTCACACACACGGGCGACAGGCACCGCCGAAAATCACTTACATAAGCGATTGTGACGAGTCCCACGCGTGTGTCGATCATGTCCCCTGAAAGTATTCAGGTCGATCATCCAGTAAGTAGTCCTCTTGCGCGCTGTGGTCGATCGCGTCTTCGGCACATACAACGCAATTTAGATACCTTGCACCTATCCAAGACACAAAAGTACAGATCAGTGCATATTCGTAAGCCACCGCAGTCATGCGTGCACCATGTGCACTCGGCACTTCGAGCTGATATCCAACGCTTCAAAGGGTACTAATGGGGTGGTGTGTTCGCTGACCGGGAACACCGTTTAAGACTTCCGCAGCCACAGTAAATGTGAATTGAACATGTGCATCTTCGCCCGGCGCGAGGTTTGTAGACGGGCCGGCTTTCCAATTGTTCAGAAAACATCACTGCGGGGTGCTTCTACATCCGCCTTATAAGCATTAATATTTCACATTTTGCAAGGCGCGAGCGGCGGAGGACGTACGGTACCACTTCATCTCCGCGTAGCCGTGGCGCGTATTGATCGTCCGGGGGCCCCGCGGGGGGCGGGTCTGAGCTAGCGTCCGGGCCGCCCGCGCCTTGCTACCCGACCCACATAGGCGGGTCGGCTATGAGGAGTACGCGTTTCCGCGAACGTTTAGGCTGTGCGTTGCGCAGCAACGCCGCATGCACGCACGCATGTGGACACACATGGATGCTGGGTGGTGGGCATGCGGGAAAGGCACCATGTTCTCCAGGCTGTGGCGCGCAAGCAGCAGGATGGGCAGGAAAGACCGAAGTATTCGCTGTAGGCTGGCAGACTGGCTGCAGGCGCCTGCGCACGCGCGCATTTGAAACTCCGCGCAACGCCTGGATTGAATGTGTAGGCTAACTCACGTATAGAGCGGACGAGCGGTAGCCATGCGCCTGGTGCGCGGCGTGGTGCTACGTCGATCTACCTGCTATCAAGGTTGGTTGAGAGGGACATCCGCGTGCTACGTAGGAGGGCGCCGTGAATTTGGCTGAGCCTCACCCGGGTCCTCCCTGCGGAAAGAGAGTAGGTGCCCGCAAGAAACGGCTCGACACGATGTCGGCTTTTTTGCGGATTGAAGCTTGGTCGTGGGTATGTACTGTACGAAGCCGCTCCCGCTGCGCTTGTAAGGCTGCGGACGAGAAGCCCAGTACTGGTCACGATCAACGGGAGAGGCTGTCGGGAGAGGAGAGGGTGGGTGTAACGGGGAGCGGGAGAATAGCGAGAAATTTCCGCTGCGCGCTGTCAGAGCGAGGAAGTCGGAGGACGCGCGGACATGCTTGGATGTATATGCGGGATTGAAGAGTGGACGCAACGGCGGGGCGAGAACTGCATGTATGTGTATGTCGAGAATGGGCAAACGAAGCCGAGGATGAGCCGGTGGCATTGACTGAACAAAGGAAGAAGTCGGATGGGGGCTTCGACTTCTTTGAACATTGGGGTAGTGATATTAGTGTTGCTTCGCCCGGCTCAGTAGCAGCAGCACTATTACTCTGAAGGGCTGTAGAATATGTAGACAAAGTTACGGATGGAGAGAATCAGATTGCATGGGAGTTTATGGAGATTGAAGGGAAAGCTGAGGACGGAGAACCAGAGGACGGAAACCGACAATAGTCCGAGACATGCAGCGAAGAGGAAGGCGAGGCCTTATACATGTAAGGTACACGGCTGCGTGGGCGCCAGTCACGAAGGCATGAGAGGCATGTGGAAAGGAGGGGAGGGGGTGCCTTACAGCAAGCAAAGCGTGAGGCAGGAGTAGAGGAGGTTGGTGGATGTGGGCAGGACGCAGGGGACGGTAGATGGAGTAGGTTCAGCAGGAAGGGGAGAAGGCCGGGGACGGCCGAGGGGGGCGTTGACGATCCGGAGATGACGATGCATACACACGGTCGATCCACGACTCTAGTCGCCTTTGTACGTGCGCAGAAGCGACGCGGGCACGGGAAAAACATGGAGAAACGCGATGGCGAATTGTGGCCGCCGCGTCGAAGGAGGCGTAGACCACGAAGCCAGAGAAGGGGGAGGAGGCCAGACTGGGGCAGAGGCAAATAGACCCGCCGTGCTCCAGGCCGAGTGAATGGTGCCGTAGCACTTGGCCAGAGGCTTAGGTAAGCAGGAAGGAGACGGAGATAGGAAAAGTTGGAAACCTAGAAACGGCAAAAGGGCTCAAATTCTGCGATTAGCGTTGTCGCTTTCAGAATTCTGCGGAGGAAGAATGAGAAGGGGAAGGAACGGCCCTGGATCCCATAATAGGAAGGAGTGCGGGGTAAGGACATGCCGAGATGAGCCGAGGACCTGCTCCGACTGCTCCGACTCCGGCTCCCGGCGACGGCCCCTCGCCGGCCTGTGATAACTCATCGATCCACCCGGTCCGCTTCTCCGTCCCTGTCCTATCGTCCACCATTTATCAGAGACCGTTGTTCACGCTGCAGAAAATACTTGCACAAAAAAACAGAGAGAAAAAAGAAAGAAAAAACTGCATCGTCAGCGCGGCGGCACCCGACGACGGACGGTTGAGGCGGTTGATCCGGCTAGTTTCCCCGCCCTGCTCTTCCTCTCTCCTTCCTCTTTGCCCCTTCCTGCTTGCTCTCCGTCCACCATCATCCCGATTCTTGCACCTCGACATCTCCGCGCCTTCCGTTTCGCCATGATTTTTTGAAATACCGCTTCTCGAGTATCTACCCCTTCTTCGCATTTCGTCTAGACGCCCTTGCCTATCACCGCCTCCTTCCGGTTTTATTCCTACCGCTTCGTCCTGGCCTCCCCCTCTTCTTCTAGTGTACACCCTGCTCGTCACTCCTCTTCGTCCCTCTATAGACTCGCTCTTGCTTGCACCGCATCATTTCTCTCGCATCCGGACACTCTCCGCTCCGAGGTCTCCTATTTAAACCCTCGTCCATCCGGTCCACCCCACTCCGCTACATAGCCTCCCTTACCCCTTCCTCACTTTCCTCCTTTTGCTTTCTTCCCCTCATGTCCGATCCATCCTCGTCCTCGTCTCCCCAGCACCCCTCGCTGCCTGGCCACGCCACCGACAAGACCTCGAACCCCCGCCCGTACAAGTGTCCCTACCCGCTCTGCGGACGAGCCTTCAGTCGGTTAGAGCACCAGGTATGTGTCGTTTTTCACATAAACACTTTTTCATCTTTTTTCGTCATGTCTTTTCCTTACCCTGAATCGCTACCCTAAACCTCCACCGCACGTTCTTTCATTTCCTTGCTTCCTTCGTATCGATAAAACTCATTACTGACTCTGCCTCCCCCCTCCTCCCCCGCATTCTTGCCTTTTTTGGAATAATTTCCGACACCGTCCTTTCCCCCACCCCCGCCCCCGCCCATTCGTCGCTCAGACCCGTCATATCCGCACGCACACTGGCGAAAAGCCATTCGTCTGCACACACCCAAGCTGCGAGAAGCGCTTTAGTCGCTCGGACGAACTCACACGTCACTCGCGCATCCACACCGACCGCGACGGTCACCACCGCAAACAGTCGGCAGCTGACAAGGATATTCATCCGCAGCACGGTACACATGTGCTACAGCAGCAGGGCGATCCCGAATTGGATACAGGAGGGGCGAGCTACTCGAAAAGTAGGAGCATGTCGACGGGCGATCTTGCGCGACTGCAGATGTCCTCCATGGCAGGTTCGAACTCGCGGGTGAAAAAGAAGGCGCGCAGTCGGGCGAACAGTGATGACGAGGTATTTTTTTTCCCATCATCTCCGTTAAAAAAAGTATATTCTCGTCAACTCACAAATTTGCGCTGGCAATATAGGGTGAATCTTTCCCTCGACCAACGGCTGTTGAGCCCGAGTCCTCGTTACCCCACCACTACCAACCCCGGGTCCCACCGGCCCCCATACCCCACCCCGCTTCTCACTATCCGGCTTATGCACAAACACACGTCAGCCCCCGCGCTCGCGTGCGTACCGCCGGTGATCCGCCTATGACAAACGCAGCCGCTCTGGTCGCGATGGAAGAATTATATGAACTTGAGCGCTCCGAAGCGCTTCGTCGAGCTGAGTTCGAGGCGCGACGAACTGAGGCGATTCGGCGTGCAGAAGCAGGGCTCGGTGTGAGTATCGGTGTGCAACATGCGCCGGCTCACCCCTACGGTCAGCATCACAATCCGCATCAATACCATCAGCAGCACCCCCAGCATGTCGCTCACCCTTACACTCACACAAACGGGATGCATCATAATCATGCGCCGCCAACACGGCGTGCGTTTGATCTTGAGCACGACATTGAGGAATCCCCGTCGCCTTCGTCGACCGACAGCGAGTCGTTGCCAACTACTGCTACATCAACAGCAATTGGCTTTTCTTCGGCATCGCCGAACTCGTTTACTCGGCACCCCCGTCCGTCCCATCAGCACCCCAGCGCGGAGAGTGCTTTATACACGCCTTCGACATCACCTTTCCTCGGAGGTATACGTCAGCTTGGGATCCACAGTACGGATCCGAGTAGAGCACCATCGCCTGTGTTATTGCCTCCGCCACATATCCCATCAACGGTCGGTCCGCCCTCGACGAGCTCTTGTCAGCCGAGTCCGACGATGCATCATGCGCACTTGCATAATGCACACGCACACGGCCACCAACACTCACATCACTATGCACATCATCCATATGCTCACGGTTACAAGCGCCGTTCGTTTGGCGAGCATGTGGCGCTTTCGCCCACGCTTAGCCCGACGCGGCCGACGTTCGCCGGGTATCCGTATTCGAGCGACCGCACACTTCCGCCACGATCAACGAGCTCGGGCTCAGGACCAGTATCCACGCCGAGCACAGCAAGTATGGGTACACCCGCGCTCAGCAGTGGGCCCTCGAGCACAGGCAGTTCGCCCGGTAACCAGCACTACCCGCTGTACGTCAATCACCCGGCGCAGAGCGCGATGGGCCCCCCGCTTGCCCCTGTTTTGCGATCAAGCGTGAATTCAAACGCAAGTTCCCGTGCACCTTCACCTACGCATGCTCACGTGCAGCCGCAGCAAAATCATCACCATCTTGCGACATCATTACGTCTTGCATTTGGAATGACGCCTATCCGTCCGGTTGAGAGCCACCAGCGCGGAGAGCGGCCTCCACCGCCTGCATCTGGTCCCTACGTTTCGTCAGCCTCGGCGTCCTCGCCGGGTCAGCAGCAGCAGCAGTCCTCGATGGGCCGCGCTGCTAACGTGCGTAGCAATAGCGCGTCAGAACTGCGCTCACTCGCGATGTTGTACACTCCGTCGTCTTTATCCAACCTAGGACATGGGCACGGCGCGCTGCCGTCGTTGTCACTTCCCGGCTCACGTGCAGCGTCTCCACCCATAACGCTCCCGCCTCTTATGCTTCATGAGCGTAGTGGCGGCCGCTCGGAGCAGGACTCGCCTCTGCGTGCGCAGACAGCCGAGTCGACGCTTGCGGATGACGACATGGAGGTTGAAGAGATTAGCCGTAGCCGCGGTGCGGACGATGCGCGTGAGCGAACGACGGGGAAAGTCGTGCTACCGCATTTCAGGGAGATTGATGCTGCGGTGCGCGGACTGAACGTTGGCGGCATGGAGCTCGATGGCGATGATGTTTGCGGGGAGGTGGTGTACGCGCGCGAGCGGTGAACGGCGAGTGTGGGTGCGGCGCGGCGGCGTGGATGGTCTCCTGCTCTGTTTCCTCTTGACACTTTTTGTGGTCCGGTGTACCTAATGGCTGCTCATCTGCACTTCTAATGGTTTCATGCACCCAACGGACTTGGTGCACGCTTTCGTCTCTTCCCCCTCACCTCTCTCTGATCTGGTAGCTATAGACGTCTCCGTCGTTTGCATGTCCTGCCCCTGTCCTCAGTTTGTAACTAGACGCGCTCCCCTCCCATCTCAGCATTGTAGACTTAATTGCTTACGCTCGTCACGTCCTCATGTCCTTGTCCCCTCTTTTCCTGCAACGCCACTCAGGTTCATCTTTATAGAGCACACGCATACATACAGCCTCTTTTCTTGTTTTCCCTTCCTGTTTCTGAGATATTTATCGCATTCGAAATATTCCTGCCCTTAATTTTATTTTTTCCCTGGACTTTTGTTACCCCAAGTGAGACATATATATATAGACGGATCTCTTCTCTTCTTGTGCTGGCGCTTGTAAACGGTCTTGTTAGTTGTGTTACATACATGGTACAATATTGGGTTCTGGATGACATGTGCGCGCCCCGGGCTTCCTTCTTCTGTTTGGTTATTACTTATCGTAAAGTTAAGGGGTGAGACCTGATAGTCGCTCGCGAACGTGTGATGCAAAAAAATGGAAGAATTTTTTTGTAAGACTGGAGCGGCCTGGAGGGGATGAAAGGCAGATAGAGCACGCGCTCGGGGGCGCAAGGGACCGCCCGACACCGCGGACACCCACGCACGTTGGAACCAAAAAAAAAACATATCTCGGAAGTCGGAAGCCGGGCCCGGCAGGGGCCTACGTAGCCCCTGGACGCGCAGATCCCGGCCCGCACTGCGCCGCGCTAGCGCGCCTCCTCGCGCTCCCCAGGCTCGACTGTGAAGTCCAGCTCGCCGGCGGTGCCCTCGAGCCCGTAGACGAGCCCCAGCGCTGCCTTTGCAGCTGCCGCCCGCCGCTCGCGTATATCGGGGATGCGCGCGATCTCCGCCTTCATACCCTCGAGTGCGCCGAGCACGCGGGTGAGGTCAAAGACAGGTAAACCCGCATCAGCGTCCGGGTCCGCGACCGCACTGGCGCCGCCCTCACCTTGCTCGCGAGCCGACCGCAACTGCGGCGCTGTAGGATCGTCCTGGTGCGTGCCGGGCGGGGCGGACGAGCCGAAGATGCGCGCGGACGCGGCGCGGATGTCTGCTTTGCTCGGCAGCTCGGGGTCTGAGTCAGCATTGGTGTCTACGCCTGGCTCCGAGGTGGATGTGTGACCCGCGGAATCGGAGTCGGCGCTTGCACTGACGGGCGGGGGCGCAGACACGAACTCCGCAAAGTCGTCGTCGAACCCCGCGGTGGTAGCGGCATCCGAGTCCGCCAGGGATGCACCCGTTGACCACGGGTCGTCCGACCGCGGCACCACGAAGGAGTGAGTATGCGAAGACAGCGAGAGGTAGTCATCGTTGTCGTCGGCTATGCTCGAGTACCCATAGTTGTCGTCCGTGTCTTCTTCGAGCCACTTCTCCAGCATCTCCATCTCGTGCTGGATAGCCGACTTCTCCGCTGGTGTGCTGGCATCTATCAGGGCTTTCAAATCCAGATCAACTTCAACTCCCGCAGACTGAGCTTGTGCATTCGCCGCCTTCGACTGTGTGGGCTCCGCGCGGACCATGGATGGCCACATGATAGTACTCAGTGCATCGAGAGCACGGTGAAATCCAGGTGGCGCTGTTGGCAATTAGATTTAATAAAACACGGGCGGTCGGGCGGTTGCGGGACACTGGAGATTAGCTACCTGTAGAGTCATACAAGCCCGCGGAGCGATCAGGGACCTGTGTGTGTCCGTCGATGTACTCGAAGCCGTGTCCAAAGAAGAAGTCCTCCAGTTCCTCATCCGTCGAGGGAGCCATGTTGATCGCGAGCGATACCTCGGGCTCATAACTGCAGGTGTGTTCGGCGACCTGCTTCAGATGGGCTTTGTATGGCTGCGAACTGTGATCAGCCTCGAAATGACAAAAGGCGGTCCTTGAACGGACCTCGTTCTCCTTCCACGCGTAAATAATGGCGGGGACATCATCGAGCTCTATGGACTCGAGGCCCTCTAGGTGTATCGGATGGAAATGCACCGGGGCGGTGTAGTATTTATTCTTTATCGTCCAAGGGATGACTTCAGAGACAGCTTGATCGCCTGGCTCGCCGCTGTCCCCAGAGAGCGCCTTAATGTCTGGCGGTTGTCAACGCGTTCCATTGCTGCCTTGTCTTTAGCAGCGCAAAGGACATACGGGTGGCGACCTCCCGCGACGTCTCCAGCGATGATGAGACGACGACTATGCGACAAGACGCCGACGACGGGTCCTCTGTATCCATGGTCGCAGGTGAGACGAGTTGAGGCCGTTGAAGGCACCCTGTGTACTACGGCGGAGTCACGTCGAGTCACGGTCATGTCACATACTCGGAAGGCTTTTCTTCCTGGTTTCGGCGTGGTTAGCGTCACGCTTAGCCTACTAGTAGGACACAGCACGCCAGCAGAATTGCCAGACGACGGGGTTGTCCACTGAGGAATCTGATCTTTTACAGACACAGGGTTCGTCGTCGTCGTCGCCGTCCCCTCATCTGTGTCTCTGGTGCAGCTTGTAGCAACTTGAAGAATTGACGCGTCTCGGCCTGAGCGCGTCGTTGCCTTTCCTGATCGTCTTCCAAATTACTTCAGCGTCCGCAACGGGATGCCGCCCCAGCCGCCGCCAGGTGCAAGCTCTTTCCAAGCTGCGCTCACGAGCATGCCGACCCCCAGCGCAACAGACTCCCAACTTAGAGCAGCCGTCAGTACCCTGTCCAGCGCGGCTGCCCAGAGTTTGTACGCAAAAGCACCCAAACAGGTCCCCGTATCGACGAGTAAGTCACGCATAAAGACTGTCGGTGGGGGCTTGAGACTCACCTACCTTCGCATATTTCCCAACAAGCCGGCATGTTTGAGGCAAAGAACTGGACGGCTGCGACTTTCGAGGCAAAACAGTGGGCAGGAGCGACGACGCCTACGCCGATAAAAACAGCCCCGCGCCAGCGTAACAGGGCTACCCGAGCAACACCAGCAGCTTCAACGCCTACACCCGCGCCGACCTATGCACAAAGCAATGCATATGCGCAACAGGCGTCACAGATAGCTTCTCGACCCTCCGCAACGGTCGTGCAGCCCTCAACCATTCCTGTACCGCCTGCCATTCAGGTGCCTCGAGCGCCTTTGCCAACAACGCCTCAGGCGCTCACGACGACATACCCCTCCCGTCTCCGCACGGGTGCGACACTTTTGATGCAGCCTATTCTTGCGTCCACGTCTACTGCGGGTAACACCGCGGGCCGCACGGGCACGCGTCGAGGCGGAGTTATCAATTACGCCGAACCAGATTCTGGCGAGGAAATCGAACCTGTGCCCGACGCGGGTGAGCGCGAGCGCGACTCAGAAGACTCCGATTTTATCGCGAGCGGCGGAACACGCACTGCCATTCGCGCTACGCGTGGACGCCCAACAGCGGCGAACGGGTTTTATCAGTACTCCTTTTCAGGGGGAAGTCCGGCTCCCCAAACGGCGCACGGGAAGGCAGAACTAGACCAGAGCTATCTAGGACTAATCCCACCCTCGAAGTTTATCACCGCAAAAAGGGCAGAGCCGACGCGACACGAATACCCGTAAGTTCGGGTTATGGAATCCAGTCTATTTTACTGACAAGGCTCCACAAGATCTCAAGACGCACTCGAAAGCCAGGCACTCAAGCGTGCCGCGCTTGTTCCAGTCCGCGTCGAGTTTGAAACAGAAACGCATCGCATCCGCGATTGTTTCATGTGGAATTTAAACGATGATTTGGTCAAGCCAGAGGCCTTTGCACGTATATTTTGTACGGATCTGGACTTACCAATCGCCCCTTGGGCGGAAACAGTGGCCAATCAAATCCGTGCTCAGTTAGAGGAGTATGAAGGAATCGCGAGCATGGACTTGACCTCGAGCGTAGACGGGTACGCTGATGTGGCCGAGGGTGACCCGATGGACGTGGAAGTATCGGAGTGTAGGGTTATTCTGAGTGTAAATTTGTTCCCTTAATTTCCCGTCCCCGCATCACTATTCCTAACTTGGTCTCTTCTGCTGCAGATTGATGTACAGATAGCGACTTACCACTTGTTGGATCACATTGAATGGGATCTTCTCTCACCACTCACCCCGGAGGCATTTTCTCAGCAGCTCTGCGCTGATATTGGACTCACAGGAGAAGCGGCCCCACTTATCGCCCATGCCCTACACGAAGAAATTCTCAAGCACAAGAAAGATGCAATTGAATGGGGCGTAATTGGAGGCGATGTGACTACCTCGCGGGATGTAATGGATGATTCTGAGAAGAGGGAAAAAGGCGTACTCAAAGACAAGACGGGTTTGGGTCTTGGGCCTGGGAGCTGGGGACGTGCACCACGAGATGGATTAGGGAGAGGGCCCCGCGCGCTGAAGAGCGTGTGGAAAGACTGGAATGATTCAGAGGAGTATGCGACCCGCTTTGAGGTGCTTACTACGGAGGAGGTTGAGAGGAGGGAGGTTGAGCGCGAACGTGCGAGTCGGTGCGTTTTTTCCCTTCGACAACTTGTCTCTTCAACCCGATCTCATCCTACTCATGACTTTTTCAGACGCTTGCGGAGAGAGACGTCAAAATTCCAATTCAGCTCGACCCGGCGGAGAAGATAACGACTGCTTGCTCGTTTGTCCTCGTTCCCGCTGTGCATTTTGTGGTCTTACGGTTTCTTGTACTCGTCTTAAAAAATCGCTCTCGCAGTTGTTTTATTTATCTGTATTTTTGTGCATTGCAAGTAATTTTTTTACACCCAAAATACCTTTTCGCCTCGATCTCGGGCCGTTTGTATAAGCACTTTGCCATTGTTCCCCGGTAAACAAGCTAAGGTGGATCGCGTTTTTGCCAGACTTTCCCCCGACTCGGACGTACGTCGCTCGTCTCAATCGTCCGGGTCTTGTTACTGAAACATCTTCATCTGTGAAGGGCTATAAACGAGTAAACTCAGAACAGAAGCATTCCGTGAACTCCCGTTTGGGTCTTGAGAAGATGACGCAGAGGCTCAGAGTAGACGCTTCGCAGTTCATAACTTATAATAACGTCCGGGCGGCGTTCTCACAGCAAGACCTCTTTCCCAACTCAACCAAAACGATGGGCGTGCTTCCTCTGAACTTTGCAAACCTCGGTGGAAAGACGATGACGGGTCCAGGTGGGCGTCTACGGGCGGGCCGTCCTGACTCCTGCTTCGCTGTATGAGCTGTAACCTTAGTGCCTGAGAACACGCGTCATGTTATGCAGAGGTCGGCCGTTAACAGTATACACGCACGCTATTCTTGTTTGCTTGTTGTAGGATGCACTATTACGCGGGGTACTACTCTCTCGGATTAGGGGCGCTATTCGGAGGGTAGAATATTATACCCTTTCCCTCTTTCCCCCCAACCTCTGCAACTAAGTGTCTCCCAGCACTGCTGCTCATCTCATAAACCCAACATGTCAGCCCCTCCTCAACCGTATGTCATCCTCAATACGGGAGCGAAAATGCCCGCTATTGGTGTGTTCCATCCATCTTATTAATCGTACCTTTTGCGGTTGTCGAGTGCTTATATGCATTTGTGCAGGTCTTGGAGGTTGGTCCGGCCTGACCGATGAGGAACACGAGAGTGCGCGGCCTTGGGTCCTGTCCGCGTTGAAGATAGGCTACAGGCATGTCGATACCGCGCATGACTACGGCACAGAGGGCGCGATCGGGAAAGCCGTGAGAGAGTCTGGTATCCCCCGGGAAGAGATCTTTGTTACTACGAAGCTGCCGTACGTCCCCCCAGCTACGTCCCCGAACCTCTGGCACGGAACGTACAAGATCTCATTCCGATTTTGGTTGTGTATGAAGTTTGCACCATCATGCTAAAGTGGAAGAGTCGCTCGATGAGTGTCTTGACAATGCTGGGTTTGACTACTACGACCTTGTAAGGCCATTTCTCCGTGTTTCTTCAAGTCCCCAGAAAGCTTGACCTTGAGTTATGCCAGTGGTTAATGCACTGGCCCCAAGCCATGGCAAATATCGACGATAAGCCAAATCCACGCTACCCAGGCCCGAACGGTGAACCAGACGAAGGGGAGTACATTATGGTCGACAGTCCGACCCTTAATAAGACCTGGGCGTCTATGGAGAAGGCTTTTGAAACAGGGAAGGCGAAGGCGATCGGCGTTAGCAATTTCAGCGCGAAAAAGTAAGTGTTGGCGGGTTCGTTCGTGTGTAAAATCGATCTTTTCTGACCGGTACACACAGCCTGCGCAAACTTTTGGAAACTGCGAAAATCATCCCTGCGGTAAATCAAGTTGAGATGCACCCGTACCAGGCGCAGCCTGAGCTTCTAAAGCTCTGCCGGGAGAACGGGATCGTGCTTACGGCGTACGCACCGACGGGTTACTCCCAGGTTGCAAGTGACCCGGTCATTGCAAAGCTTGCGGAGAAGTACCAGGTCTCCGCGGCCCAGATCAGCCTGGCGTGGCACATTTCGAGGGGGACGTCGGCTGTTCCGAAAAGCACTAACGAGGGAAGGCAGAGAGCAAATCTACTGGCAAGTGCTTGTGTTTTTTGTCTGCTCAAAGGATGTCCTGTCATCATTCATGGTGCTAACGTGTGCATCTGTCTTAATAGGAACTGCCGACGCTATCCGAAGAGGACATTGCGCTTATCAACACGCTACACAAGGATATACACCAATGTTTTTACCCCGGTGTTCAAGAACGTAACGGAGAAAAACTGGTATTCGGCTGGACCTATGAGCAGATGGGTTGGTAGATGTTAGCAAAAGA
>JAKOPK010000181.1:0-55963 GCA_024195185.1 Coniferiporia weirii
GGAGAGGACCGGAATCCCTCTTTTTAGCCTTATATCGCGAAATCTAGTTCCGGCCCCTTCGGGGGCCGGGGCGCTTAAGTACTTATGTTTACACGGCGCCTTTTAATACATCTTCATCATCATCGATCGTCGACTGATCTAGTAGACTACTAATTCTAACGGTTTACTACAACTTGTTCATCTGAAGAACTGTCGACGATGGCAAGTACAGTGGGCGCGAAGCTCGCGCGCGTTGGGCGCATGTCGCTTACATTTCTGGGCACATCCGGCGTCGGCGGACCCTCGCAGACGCGTTCCGGTGCTGCACTCAGTCTTAACTTCAATGCCCACGATGGCGCGGACCCCATGCGAAGTTGGCGTGAGTCTGGTTCTACGCCCCTGTCCGCGTCTACTGACTGGAATTTTGTCGACTATCAGTGCTAGTCGTGGACTGTGGCGAAGGCACCCGTCGACAATTGACTCGCTCAAGTTACCCACGTATCAGGAACTCCAATGTTCGGAAGGTATTTCTGTCGCAATTGGACGGTGAGCGTTCCTCTGACAACTTCTTTATTTGCCGAATCACGTGTATATCTGCACGATTGAATGCGTTTTAAATTCGCCTTTTCTTCCTTGTATAGTGGACCACTGTGCAGGCATTATACCACTAATGACTAGTGTCATGAGCACCCGCGCGGCCGGCTCCGACCAGGAACATAAGGCATGTCCACTCCCTTTCATGCATCCCTTTTCCATTCAAAGATGGGAACAGACTCGCTAGCTAGCCAGTTTTCGATCAATGAGTCTGCGGGGCCTTTTTCCTATTGGAAATTCGGGATGAAACTTTCAGGACTAAACTTTTGTGTTCAGTTACTACTCGAGTTCTATGGTCCAATGGGTCTGCGTAGATTCGTCCGTGACAGCTTAAGAATAAACAACGTGCGGCTGCGAGGTCTTTACAGGGTACACGAGCTAGCGACCGCAAATATGTACTCCCGAAGCCAGATGATGGAGGGAATTACGAGAGGTGCTTTTGGATACAGTGCTAGAGAAGAGGGCATTGAAGAACATCCAAATGAGCTCTTAGGGGAGGACCTTATCTGCAGATCCAATCAGAGACAACTGTGGATGAACATCGTGCCCGAGTCGCCACACATACGAGTTGATGCCGGCTCAAGCACAGCATCAGGTGCGTCCATCTCCTACCTATCCTACTTTTCCTTCTGTCCTCTCGGCCTTCCTGTTTTGCGTCAGATACTTATGAGTGAAACAGGGAAGACTTTAGGTTTCGTTTTCACCGAGCGTAGTGCTCCGACAGGATATCCCCCCCGCAAGGTCGCTGTTTTAAGCAGTAAGATATATCCTACAGCCATGCAAAAAATAGCAATGGACGCGACAGTAATGGTGCATGGTGTGAGATATGCATGGATTGCCTTTGATCCGGTCAATCCTGGGAGGAGGCTGCGTACACTAGCAACGGGGCCATTTGATCATTTGTCCGAGGACGCCACGGTTGTAACGGGAGTCAGTCCGAGTGAACAGCCCTCTCAAAGCTCGATGGGTGCGGAGTCTTATGCCACAAATCTCAATGATCTTCAGGATATGCAGGCTCTAGAGTTTTTTGCCAGAACTATGGGGTCTTCAGAGTCCTTAGCTCGCCTTGAAGATAGTGACATGAAAGGGCCGAAACCGGACTCAGCAGCCAACCTCCGCGCGTACGCCGCACGTCAAGGTTATGCTACTCCAGACATGGTGGGCGAGTTCGCTCGTTCTGTCCGCGCGCGCCAGCTCGTCCTCAACCAATTTGACCCAAGGTGCGTTTATTCGCCGCTGCCTTACCCGCCTCACTAATATCGTGCCCTCCTTTCCCCTTATTTTTGGTGCATGGTATTTGGACAGATTTGCAGACCCTCATAAAGCCCGCCGGTTGCCAGCAACATCATGGAAAGACTCACTCTGGCTACGTGTGCACGTTATGACCGATATCGAGCGACAAGCAACAAAGGCATTTGGCGGATATTGGGAAACCGCTGCGACAGATCTGCTCGTTGTCCCGGTGCGACCAGAGTACCCACCTGCACCTGCGGAGACTCCTGTGGATACGGAGGAACAAGTATGAGCCTGATGGAATATGGGATAACACACTGCGTGTATCCCGTTGCTGGCGCAAGCGCTGGGGTGTTTCATCGCCGATGCTGACATGTTAAACAACGTTTATTCTTCTCATTTCCAGAACCATATCTCGACAGGAATGGATTTTTTGTGTTTGTTAATACACTATGTGCTTGTTGTATAAATAACTGAGGCCCTTTCAAATGCGCAATTAATACTGAAGGTCCGTTAAGAAGCGCCGAAGGATAGGGAATCCCGAAACTTAACGATTCGGCTCCGTTACTCCCCACTAGTACTGCAATATATAAAACTTGTTGGTAGAACAGAGACATACGAGTCTGCTTATGCGTCTTCCGCATTCCCGAACCGGGCCGGTCTCCCGACGGGAGCGCAGATCACGTGCTTACGCGCCTCCGCGATAGGGTCATGTGAGGGAGCGCTCCGAGGCGGCACGAAAACGCTCGCGACTCGTTTTCATCCGCAAAACTGTCTGCCGCGCAGATGGCGAGCATAGCGAAGCCGATGCTTGCACGTTCGAAATACCTATCTCTAACCTTCCTAGGTACGTCTGGTATTGGTGGGCCGTCGTCCTCGCGCGCTGGCGCTGCGATCAGCATCAACATAGGGGATAAGTCTAATAAAAACATGCAACACTGGCGTGAGTCTAGCCGTTCCACTCCCACTCACGACGTATGACCTGACTGCTGTTGAACGTCACGAAAACTCAGTGGTAAACTGTGGCGAAGGCACTCGTAGGCAGTTAGCCCGTGCATCTCACCCGACTATCGGCGTCCGCAATGTCCGGAAGGTCTTTTTGTCGCAAGTCAGCAGTGTGTGTCCCTTTCCTCTAACCAGTCCTACTCCCGCTCCATAAGCGAGCTGACATCTTTTCTTTCTTTCTTTCTTTCCGCAGTGCGCCAATGCATGGGCATCATTCCGCTAATGGCTAACATCATGAATCCTCACTTCAACGGAAGACAAAACGAGGTGTGTTTTTTCTCCCTCCGCGATGCCCACTCAGAGATGGGATGTCTGTCGGATATCTGGCCCCGACGTGACAAACCTGCAAGATATCATTCTTCTTCTATCTGGAATTTGGAATGAAGAGTCTGTCTCTAAGTGCTCATTTCTAGCTGCTATTGGAGTTTTACGGTCTAGCGGGACTGCGTAAATTCATTCGAGATAACCTGGAAGCAAATAACCTACGTCTGCGGGGCAAATACGTGGTGCACGAGCTGCATCCGGCGACCGAGCTAGAGTACAACCAGAAACTGTTAGAAACCGACGAAGCAACCCAGGCTTTCCGGGACAAGATCAAAAAAAGGAGCAAGAATCCAAGCGAGATTCTTGGAAAGGATCTGGCGTGTAAATTTGAGGATGGCCGTTTGTGGCTCGATATCGTGCCAGACTCACCAAATTTACGTGTTGATGCGTGCCTGGCCGGGATGGAGAGTGCGTCTATCTTGTCTACTTTTCTCTGTGCCAATTTGTTCGATCTCACGCATATATTTCGTCGGTGTAATCGCAGAAGAAGGACTGGCATTTGTTTTTACAGAGCGCCAGGGTGACAATGACCCGTCAAGTTACGCAACCCGCAAGATCGCCATTCTCGGCAGCACGGCGTACCCGCCAGCGATAAAACACGTGGCTATGGACGCATCAGTGTTAGTTCACGGCATGCAACATGCACTGATCCCACCCAATGTGCTAGATTCTGCAAAAGAGTCTCACGCATCTTTAGAAGACCCAGTTGAACATCAGTCCGGAGACGCCCCCATTTCGACAGAAGCCAGTGCCAGTGAAACACATTTTCAGGACGTGGCCAATGCGAAACCTGTTGCTGCTGTCCTGGATGGCTCTTTTGATACGCAAACTGCCAAACCCCCGACTAAGATTACAGGTCCTCTAGACTCCTCAACCTTCTCAAAGAGCAGCCCCAAGAATCCGGGGTCGCTTTCAGCAACCTCAGACCCCTTCCATTCCGGCTACGTTACTCCAGACATGGTGGGCGAATTTGCTCGCTCTGTCCGCGCACGTCGGCTCTACATCAACCAGTTCAGTCCGAAGTACGTCAGGCGGCTATTAGACCACCCGTTTCGCAAAGCCCTCCTGTTCTTTCGTCCTTTTAACACATGTGTCTTCTACACAGTTTCCAGAGCCCTGAGCCGATCTCTACTACAAATGGCTTAGAAAATAGCCAAATCCTTCGCCGTTCGCTCGTGATGGCTGAGATCGAACGACAGGCGACAGAAACGTTTGGCAGGTGCCCGGCCATTGCAGCACACGACCTGCTCGTCGTCCCCATGCTCCCAGAGGAGCAGGTTGCGCCCGCGGGGAGTCCCGGAGATACTAAAGCACCCGCATAAACCTGTGATTAGGCGTTGGTGTTAAGTGGAAGATCATGTTATGGACGGCTAATTTAGAAATGATCGTCAATCCGGCACATGGTCAAGCCCTGGATTGATTTACTGTATTTGCCGTCGATTCGGGCTTACAATAATCATCATTATTTCCGATCTCCAAGACCGTGTTTGAATTTCCTCACATTTGAGGAGCACTCGCACCTGAACAGTTGCGGGAGACGAGAATAACACCCGCACAAGTGCGCGAAAACTTCCAGATAGCCCATAGCTGGGGTTTACCGGTCCCCACACGTTCACAGGTCGCCATCGAACCGTCATTATGATACTCCTAGCGCCACACATAAGTAAGCTTGGTTTATGAAGTTGTCTAGGTCAGGTCAGCTTGAAGCGCAGGATCGGGCGAGACCGTTCTGCCGTAACACGGGAACAACGAATTGGAACAAACTGAGCACACAGAGTAAGGATGGGCGCGGTGTGAAACTCAAGGAAGGGTGGATAGGATACATATCAGAGGCGGGGCAGCGTTATTATGCTTTGTCGGACATCGATGTTCTGGAGGCTGTTAGATGCCTCGCGAGAAACAAGAAGGTCGACAGGAAGCTTCAGTTCGCAGCTTTCAAGCTGCATCGCTTTCCGTCTGATCGTGACGGACACCCTCAAAACAGAATCAGGCGTCGAGTTCATCCGATAGAATCCGCCCAGCCCAGACACAGGATCACGTTAAAGGGACAAGCAGTGAGGCATTTCGGACGCAGCCGGCATAATTGTCCCAGAAGTTCCTCCTCTACCGTGAGAGGATAGAGTGTGTAAAAAGCTAACAGCCAACCAGATGTGTATAGACAGGAGCATTCCACATGGCCATTATTCACTGGTTCTTTTTGTACATGATCAACTTTACAGCTCCCCGATGTCTTCATTCCACTCCTGATAAACACATTTCAGTCTATTAGGATCTGTCTAAACAGACGGAAACGAGAAATAAACTTGCCTCGGGATGTTCTTTAATGAACTTGGCCATCAGGTCCTTGCACTCTTGGTTGGCGACGACGACAACCTCGACGCCCCGTGATCGCAGATATTCCTCACCGCCTACGAAATTAGTGTTCTCGCCGATTACGACACGGGGGATGTTATAGAGAAGTATTGCACCGGTGCACATGTCGCAGGGGCTACGAACAATTCAGTCTTCTTTTCGTGTGCTGACAAGGCGGTGAAGACTTACCTGAGAGTGGTGTACTACGAAAGCCCGAGGGTGTGAAGTTAGCACAGGTTAAAATCGATGTATAGACGGCTCACAATTGTCGCGTTCCGGTAGACGCTCGCCTTTAATCTACCCGCCTGCTCAAGAGCGGCCGTCTCTCCATGAAGGATGGCAGAGCTCTTCTGGACGCGCTGATTGTGTGAGGCACTGAGGACTTTCACCACGCCGTCCACATTCGCCAGAATGGAGGAACCGATCGGTACACCGCCTTCACTTGCGCTCTTTTTGGCCTGTTCAATAGCAAGTCTGAGTCCATATGCATCGTCGAACTTCGTGTCCATAGTTCAAACTTTAGAGCAGTGGAGGCTGTGGCAGAAAAATTTGATCGCAGATTTCACACCGCTATCGACCGATAGATGACCTTATCGCACCGAGCGCCCTAGATTCGGGCTTCCATCCTTCTTGTACTTGTACCACCACCATCTAGGTGTTTTCTCACGGTCCTGTTTGTTGCTGGCTCACCACACACAGAGGGATGTCTTTGACACTCCCTCACTGCACCACATACAGAGGATCTTTGCATCCTCTCCTTCGTGCAGGGTGGTCAGTAGACACAGTGACTACACCAGATACTGGTTGGGCTACTTGCAACATCGAGGCCTCTGACACAAGGTCCTTTTTCTCTCTCCAACTTGCTCTTTGTCGCTCTCAAAGGGTATTACACGATCGTTACCCCTCCTCTAAAACTCCGACTTCAAAACTTGGCCTGGTGGAAAGCTAGGGATCGTTGAGGACCCCACAAGGGCCATAACGACTTTCTACTCTACACACTCTTCAGTTTGACATGCTGCACACATGAGGCCACCTATTTTTAACTTTTGACTTCGGACCAAAATCAAAAAGAAGGAGAAGATCGGGCCGGCGAAACTCCAGAACACTGCCGCAGACATCAACGTGCCCTCATCCAAGCGAGGCACTACACACGAGGCTTTTTGCCGAATCCCACCTGCGATACTGCGACTAACCAAGGTGCATGGGCAAACCCATTGGCATACAGTTTTAGCAGCCAGGTCCCAGCATGGACGACATATTTGTCTTAGAAATGACATCGATTCACTCACGTAGAGTATAAATGCTAGGGAGGGGAACATCTCTATCATCACATCAGCGATACACAATCGACCCCGGTAGGACGACCATCCGAGTACCGACACGTCGGTCAGTGGCTCTGCAAGTATCCACTTTAGCCGTTGCAAGCAATTGTTCCAATTTCGCTTCTTTTAATCCATTCTTCCACACATCCTAGTCGGTTCGGTTATCCCTTCTTTGACAAAAACACATCATAAAACCAGAAAAAGCCCACTACCAAACATCGTTTTTCTTTATTATTTTCAGACACGCTATTTAGCTTAGGATGGTAGTACCCCCTATCATCGCAGCGCCGCGTCTTGTACTCGTACTGTAGTGGGATAAAAATGCTGATTATAAAAATAAAAAAAAATAAAAAGCGCCCTAGATTGCCGTTGGTTTTGGGACTCACTTATTCTGCATTTTCTAGACGATACTCATGGGACGAGGGCAGTATGAAGTGACCATGATTAGTAGTAAGTACTATCATGTGGTAGAAGACGATTGCACGGTGATAAATAAACCGTTAAACGGAACTTCATTACGTAACCAACAAAATGTTATGCGAGTCGATTTGGCCTCTGGCAGTGCCACTCTCGCCGACCGCACTAGCACGTTCGTTTCAATTGCTACCTAGTCCTTCTGTATTTGTATTCCGTCTCGTTTTTGGTCTGACGCGACTGTCGTATCAGTAGCCTCAAAACTACGGTCTTAAAGTCGCATTTTCATTACGGCGCTTGTCAAAGCTGTGATACTCGCGCGCACTGCCCCTTCATCAAGTTCGTCCCCTCTTTTCACGGCACGGGAACATGTACGTTCTCTAGAGACCTTCTGAGATGATTCTGTTATACTCAATAAAATTTTCAGAAGCCTTCTTGAGGTTCTGCGAGCTCACGGTTCATAGCTTTAGTTGAGCAAGCACACCTGCTTATCTCCAGCGTTGTATTCAATTCACGATTGCATAAGGACTGCCTCACACCCACGAATTCCCATTATGGACCTTATGGAGCTTCAGGCGTACTACGGCCATTCAGAGAATTTCAATTCAAGGACTTCTTCCTATTTTCATCCGGATGCTGCGGATATACAAGGGCAAGGTCGCGACTAGAGTAGGTCTGTGGGGTATCAGCACCATACACTGCTGCCCTACAGCGTAATCTACGCCAGCTCACATCTACATCTTTCTTGCGTTTGTCTTTGGAATACTGGGGAAAAAGCAAACGTCCCAATGCCGACCCTAGCGGAGAGGCTGAAGAACACCCTTCGGCCTCCTCCCAGAGCCGTCCATGATGGCTTGTCCAGGCCGGACGAGTCGGCATCGGCCAACAGGAGGAGGAAACGAAAGAAAAAAATTCTGCACGCGATTCCCGTCGTCCTCGAAGAGACGATGGACCTGCTAAACGAGAGTTCCGATTTCTGTCCGCCCTTGAAGAGCGCCGTCGGGGGTCTAAGCCACATCGTTGCACTTGTAAAGGTGATTGATCGCATTCCTCTCTGGAGACCGTTTTGTTTCTTCGCTTGCTAACGTACTCGTCTCTGTCAAAAGACGATGAACGGAAACAAAGAGGATGCGCAACGGTTGTTCCAGAAAGCAGACAGCCTCCTCAGTCTCCTCTCGGATAGCATTCCCGATTGCACCAAGATTCATCCAGACATGCTTAAAGCTATCATAAGGTTGGATAGGCAAGTGACAATGTTTTTTCTTTCTTTTCGAAGCAGGATTATTAACCCGTCAGCATTGTGGATATTAACAGCGAACTGGATCGGGTCTCTCGAGAAGCGGACCGACTTCCAAAAAAGCATGCCGTTGTCCGTTTATTCAAGACAAAGAGTGAAGGAGATGAACTGCATGTCCTCCGAGAACAGCTCGATGATGCTATAACCCACTTTATGGTCAGTTTATTTAGTTGTGTCAAGTCTGACTGTTTCCTTATTGGTGTTCTGCCTTTTTCAACAGCTTGCATCCGTTATCCGTACTGCACTCAACCATCCTACGAGTGCTGATCAGACATATACTTCTTCGTCTGCTGGTCAATCTATGCAAATTTCACATGCCGCGCTTCCTCACGCGGACATTCAAAAGCTCATTTCTTGCCTCCTTGCGTCATCTTTTAATAACTTGTACTAGGGCTCCGCTGCCGACCTCGCAGATCAATGATCGCGTCTTAGGGCGCGGTTGGTAGTGTACCCTGCATTTTGCTTTGTGTTTTTATTTATTTCTCACATGACTTCCTTCTCTTCCTCCTCTTCCTCCCGCACGATCAACTGACCCCCTTACCTTCTCCCCAACCCTCTCCCCCAACCCCTCGATATTCTGATATTAAGAACTTTCTCGCTCATGCGATGTTAGCATGTAGATAGGCGCTTTTTCTATCCTTTAGTCTTTAGTCGCGGGGGCGGATGCCCAGAAGGCGGGAGCCCTTACGGCCCCGGCCAGTTGCGGGGACGGAGTCCTGGCTGGGGCCGTAAGGGCTCCCGCCTTCTGGGCATCCGCCCCCGCGACTAAAGGACAGAGGGTGCGCTGTATGAGTTGGAAAGTTCTTAATATCCGGGTACAACCCATTTTTATCAGTCATGTCTGAAGATTATCATGAGTGCTTCGAGACATAACCAAGGTGACACAAGAAGCATTTTTGCCTCTTTTGCTAAAAGAGGCCCTAAAATAGAGGCTAAATATTTTAACCTCAAATTTACAGTCTATTGTAAGAATAGATAATGGAAGAGATCTAAGAAGAGACTTGTATAATTGCATTATATTCTGATAAAATTGAAGCTTTTCATTATGCTTTTCATTGTCTGTTCTGGTGAATGACCATGAAAAAGATATTGCACAATTAAGTGTCTATATTACAGTCTTCCAAGCTGAAAGAGGCAAATATGCTCCTTGTGTGATGAGTCAAGGCGTACTAGATATTTGGGGTCTTTCTAGAAAATAAGATCACGCATGTTGGGTTTAGCGGTCCAACAAGATCCGCCAGTATGAAGCGTCCGAGTCCGAGTCGCCGCTACATACATGTTCCATGTATTCCCGTTCAACAGCAATGAGACCGCACACGTTACCTAGCCTGATATTCAGTCATTAATTCCAAGACCAAAGAAAATGGTTATCGATAATACCATGTTATGACATCCTATTATAATTCTCATTCCTGTGCTAAAATATTAATGAAGTTGTCAGAGAGCCGACGGGCGCTGTACTAGTCATGGATGCATTTATACAGTGGTTAAAGTGGGTGTATGACATGGGAAGCAAATGCTGCAAACCCGAACACGTAAATTTCGGATTTGTTTCTTTGTATTTGCTGGTGTGGGCTTTGTGGGGTGTTCTCACGATGGACAGGGGCCTCGTGTTACTACTACATACAGTCAAGACAAACGGCCGCAGCCATTACCGAAAGGCATGTCTGTGGTATGTCTGCTCGGCTGCGACTCGGACTACTGGCACTGCTACCTTGTGTACCTCCTCCATGTCAAAATCTGTGGGCAGTGAACCCCTGGTTCTGATTGCCCTGGTTCTTACTCCTATCACTGATAGATGAACACCATCGAATAGTGACGACTGCAGACCCCGGCGCAGCCTTCAAGTGGTAAAATGGATGTTCCATTCATGTTGTTTTTGTCCCAGCAGCCATGGTCCGCCGCACACGGGCCACGTGCCATGAGGTATAAAATCCCTTTCTCGAGGACACCACTCAATATTGGAGGTATTGGCACCACTGGTGCTTCTGCCTCAGCTACAGCTTCCGTACACATCCCCTCTGCTATCTCTGGGATACTATTAGTAGGCTGTAAGGAGGCGTCCGACTCATGCCCATCCTGACAAGGGGGCTGAGGGGCGCTCTCCAGCCTCCTTCTAGAGTTATCGACAATGGCTCCGAGCCCCGACCAGATCGATCAGTATCGGCAAACAGGAAGAAGAAACGGAAAAAGCAAATCCTACACGCGATTCCTGTCGTTTTGGCTGAGACAATAAGCTTTTTGAAGGAGAGTTCCGACTGCTGCCCGCCCCTAAAGAGTGCCGTTGGGGGGCTAAGTCACATTATCGATGTCGTAGAAGTGAGTTATGTTTCCTCTCTGGCCTGAGTGTTATTCTCTCAACGTGTATACCCCTGTCTATAAGACGATGAAGGGAAACAAAGAGGATGCACAACGGCTATACGAAAGGGCCGAAACACTCCTCAATATCCTCTCGGACGCCATCTCCGACTGCACCAAAATTCCTCCCGACATGCTTGAGACTATCGTCAAGCTGGACAGGCAAGTGGCAGTGTTGATTTGTTTGATGTGTGAGGTCAGCATACTTATCTATTGATATTATGACTGCATATAGTGAATTGGAACGTATGTCTCGAGAAGCCAGACAACTTCCAAAAAAACACGTGGTTATCCGCTTCTTCAAGGCAAGAGACGATGTGGATAAACTGCGCGCTATCCGGGAGCAGCTTGACATAGTCATAGAAGATTTCATGGTCAGCTTAGTAAACATTATTTATATTATCGTTTCCACTGATATTTTAGCCTTTCTTATAGCTTGCCTCCGCCATCCGTACAACACTCATGCTTCCTGCCATTAATGACAAGACGGACGCCTTAATGCGGGCCATTTTATCTATACAGACTTCATCTACCCCTCTTTCTCGATCGGACATTCACAAGCTTGTATTTTGTCTCCTTGCGTCCTCTTTTAATTAATTGTACAGGGGCTCCACTGTCCATCTCCGAGTCTTTGCTCTAGAGCTTATCACTCCCTAGTGTGTGTGTCAGGCAGTGTACCCCGTTTAATTGAACGATTTTATGATTTATTTGGTATATGTCATGTCCATTCCGATATTTGTAGATCTTTCTCTTTCCTCCTTGCCTCCTTGCCTCCTTGCCTCCTCTTTCGAAACTTATACGGGGCTTCTGGAGTCCGTTATCAACCTCACTGCTCTGGGATTGATCGCGGGTTTTGAACGCGGTGGTATACCTGTTATACAGTCGGGTACAGCTTCCTCGGTTGCGGATGTTGACCCATAAATTACTTTATTTCTCATAAACTCAGAATCGCAGCATGAAAACATGCTCACGAACCGTAGTCAAGTACGGTTCGGACTCAGTGACCTGATTTAAACTACAGTAACAAAGTGATGTATGCCAAAGAAAACACGCCCAGCCACCATCATGAAATCCGAAGTCGACAGCATACCAACCCCACAAGCCACAATACGTATTTAGTCTCTCCCCCGAAGTCCTTCCGGGATGATATTAATCGCCCATAATCATTTCGACCCGAACGCTTGCGACTTTTGTACAAATTGGAAACCTCTTGTGTTTATAAGAAAACTAGATACCTAGTCTCAGGCCTGCGTCGCTTGTGCGTAACCCGTACGTACGATCTGGGTATAAGCGCGCGCCTGTACGAGGGGGATGATGGGTAAACGAAAAGAATATGGGAGGTAAAGAAAAAAGAATGAGAGATAAAGGGCAGGGGGGAACGGAAAAGAGGAGTGGGGAGAGGCCTACATACAGTACACACAAAAGGAAGAGGTAAAAGAGAAGAAAGCATTCGAAAGACTGGGCGAGTTGAATAGGAGGAGTGAAGCTATGGAGCCACACTGACTCTCAACAGGCGACAGCCACATTGGCGAGGAAAGGAGCCAGACGCAGGACGCAGGACAGCCTGAAATAGCGTATATGTTAAGCGGGCAATTGTACACTGTGACAGAGATGGAAATGAGTAACAGTGGCGTTGTCCGGCGTGGGCAGTCATCAGGATTCGTGGGGCAGAGGAGATGGAAAGAAAAAAGAAAAACAGAAGTAAGACAATGGTGTATATATACATTGCTTGTGAGGGGCAGCAGGATACCAGGGAGATCACGATCGCGGGGAATGAGACCTGATGGAGTGCATGAATGGAATGGGAAGGATGATTGCAGGTAGAGAGGGCAAGAAAGCCGCCAACCACAGTCCGGAATCAGAAGTCGCTCGAGTCATCGATGTCGGAGGCGACAATCCCGCGCACCCCGCCACTTTGCGTCCGTCCGCCGTCTCTTGCGAACGCGTTCCGGATGCGCGATCCGCCACCGCCACCGTTCCAAATCCCATTTCCAGTACCATTTCCATTGGTGCTGCCACCGCTATACGCATCACGCATCACAACACTCGCCACAGGCGTACGAGACGCTGCCGTTCCTGTGCGCTGTCGTATACTCCCAGAGACCGGGTGGCGTGGCACGCGTGACTCCTCCGACTGCGATGAAAGTTCTTGGAACTCCCCGTCGGCATCGGCATCCACGTCGTCCGGCTCACGATCGTCCACAACCGGGAAAGGGAAATACTCCGGCGCTGTCGAGGAAGCGGATGACGCGTGCTCACGCCGGGCGGTACTTGAGCCGGACTTCCCGGAGCGCATCTTCGACGAGCGTCGAGACTTGTTCTCTTTGTTCTCTCTGTTCTCCTTCTCCTGCTCGCGCTGGCGCTCAAGTTCCCGCTCTCGCTCCATATCCTTCTCATGTTCACGCTCGCGATCCCTGCTTCCGCTCCCATTTCTGCCTTCGGGTCCGGACAGACGCTGCAGACTGCTATACGATGATGAAGCAGACACGTACGACTCAGTCGTTGCAGTCGAGTCTGCCGAATTCGCAGGCGACATAGGCACAGCAGAGAGCCACTGGGGGTGCGCTGCGCGCGGAGTCGGAGTCGGCAGGCTCGGGTCAACCCATTCCTCATCGTCTCCCAATAAATCAATATCATCGTCCTCCAGTTCTCGGTCCCTAGACGTTCTGAACAGATCCTCTTGTCCCTGACCTTGCTTTGCCGCTTGCGCCTGCGCGTGTCGGAGGGCCTCGGCTTGAGCATGAGTTGTTGCCCCTGGTCCGGGCGTGACTGGGTCAACGGGGTCCTCTTCTGTTGTTGCCTCTTCACTTCGTCTGTTACGACTCCTGCCATCCTCACCCTCGTGGTCACCATCTACAGCGCTTTCCCTATCATGTTCCCCTTCCGGTTCGGGCGATAACGAGAACGCATCCTCTGGTCCATCGATGTCGAGTTCCACTGCATCCACGTCTGAAACAGATTCCATTCCCAAATCGTCTGAGTCCGATGGCCACGACGGAGGCTCGTCTTGAATTGCGAAAATGGCCTTGTACTTGCGCGACATCTACAAAAACATTGACCGGAAGTGAGTTTGGGAGAAAAGAAGAGAAATAAAACATGATTACGAACCTCCGTGACCCTCTCGCGCAGGTCCCGCCAGTCGCGCTCATCGCGGCACAAGAACCCGATGAGCATGCTTGGGTCGAGACCAGAAAGAGGCATCTTGCGTACGCGGTCACAGTGGAATGTGCGCAGCTCCGAAGGCGTATATGAAGAAACATAGTGCTCCTGCATCGCGTCCAGTTCCCCAGTGGCGCCAAACAAGCTTTGTCCTGATGCGGATCCTTGCGAAGGTGCGGGTGACATTGACATTCGAGAAACATACGACGACGCAGATGAAGATGTTTGCATATGCCCGGGTCTGGGCATGGGCTGCATATCGCGGTAAGATGAAGGTGGAGAGTCCGCCGGTAAACGCATCGTTGCCTGGCCATTCGTCGGTGGGTGCCGGAAAGGCACTGCCGGGCGCGCATGATGCGGATCGAGATAAAACAGGTTATCCGCCTGCGCACCCACAAAATAATACGACGATGACGGCCTTCCGCCGGCAATGCCGACCGATTGCGGGAACGTGTACAATTCCTGGTAAAGACGTCATCAGATTTATTTAGTTCTCTACAGCCCTTTGGCCCGCGGGGAAGCATTGACAAAGTCCGCACCTTCACAGCATCGTAATAAATCGGGTTGACGCAGTCAATGCCGAGCCTGACACCAATAAGCACAAGCACGGGACGCTGCCCCCAAATGGATATAAGGCTTTGGGGCTGCGCGCTACGTCGCCGCCTAGTATTGGGTGATGCACTACCCATGCGTGAGTGGCGGAACATGTACGGCCCAGCGTTGGAAGCAGCGAGGACGTCCGTTTCGTACACGACTCCATCGCTGGCGACGGATACACCCAATCCTGCCTCTGCGAAGGCGTGCACGAGGGTCCTGAGAGATAAGAAGCGGTTAATAATTGAATGTCCTATGTACTTCGATGCGATGGTGGAGCGCGCGACGTCGGGAATGGACAGATAAAACCGATAACGCACTTGATGGCACCGGCAGCAGTGCTGGGTCCAAACCAAGATCCAACATCCTTGCCGAGGTCTTTTCCCGCGAGTGCCATCCGATGAACACTAAACGGACAGTGCGGGTCGGGCGAGTCAAAAAACCAAGTCAAAATCTTGACATAAGTTGCATAGTCGGAGGTGGGAACGGGATGGGGCGGTCTGCGCCAGTCTAATCGTAAATGCTGAGATGAGCAAGAATGCCGGCACGAGGCAAAATACACATACCGCGTCCGAGATGAAGGTGGATCAGCGCATTTGCAAGTAGAGACTGGCCAGTTCGCAACATGCAACCCCATCCCGCATCGCTCGTCCATCCCTTCTCCCCACCAACCACCCAGTTCCATTTCCGCGGCGATGCTGCTACAGGCTGGGGCAGTATCACAGTGCAAGCTTCCGTCTCCAGCTGTGCAAGCGACTGGTCACGGATCGGCGGGTAGTGGCTCCGATACGTGAGCCAGACGCGCGACGTGAAATCGGCGTAGAAAATGGGCGGCCAGTACGCGCTCGGGTGTTTATTGGCATTGTGCTGAATCATGCTCGGCTCGGGCGAAGACGCGGCAGCGCGCATGGAAGAAACCGAGGTACGGAACGACGAGGAGCGGCGCATGTCGAGCGAGCTCCGTCTGCCGGATGGGGGTGGCGAGGTTGGTGGGGGCGGCGGCGGCTCGTAGCCGGAGTGCTGTACACCAAGCAGCCAAATCGGGTCCGCACATTTATCGGGAGTAGCGTCGCTGTCGAGCAGGTAGCGAACGGCCTTGTCGAGGTGGCCCTTGCCATGCCGGGCGGCAGTGAGGAGTCCCAGACCACCCGTCTTGGACTTCGGAGAAACGGACATAGGGGTTGTGTTAGATGAGAGAATAGCGGGAAGCGAGAGGTCCGTGGAGGACGTGCTGAAGGTATGTGAGAACCAGCCCGAAAGGCGAGTGCTCATGTCTGAGAGGCGCTGCGTCGAGTGCGAGGGATAGTAAGACACAGCGGGATGTGAGTCAGACGACGAGGCACTGAGCGGTCGCTCGGACCGCGTGCGCGTGCGCGACGCAGAGACGACGGGCTCGACGATGACGGGCGTCTCCTCAGCACTCTCATCGTCCCGCTCATCGTGGGTATTCGGACTTTGGCTCTGGCCGATCCTGTCGTCCTTGAGCTCCTTGAGCACACCCTTGAGTTTGCTCGACCGCCGATCGGAGCGATGCTTTGCCTGCGGCTGCGCGAATGGCCCCTCGCCGCTGGGGCTCGCTATGGACGAACAGGAGGACGAGCTGGTCATGCTGCTGTCTGCGCTGTGTTGCATGATCGGGTCCACGACGGACTTGCTCCGGTCGCGGGTGGTCTTCTGGAGGAATTTGGGCAGTTTTGAGCCGTGCTGCGGTGCAGGTGTCGGCGCGGGCGTCGGGGGCGCCCTCGGCGGCTTGCTGCTACTCATCGTCATGCGCAGCGTCGCCGTCGTTGGTCTTTGGGTGCGTGGTCGTGGAGGATGCTTGTGGCGAGCGAGCCGGTTTGGGCGGAGTCTTAACCTTGCTTACATGAGGTTAATGCATTTACTTACCGGTTAGGGCGTCTAATTTGAGTACCTCGTCGAGCGGTAACAACAGCGCTCTGAGTCGTCAGTATGTCGGTGATAAGTGTTATCTCAACTCAAAACGTTACAGATCTAGAGCTGCTAGCTACGCGCAAAACCCAGACTCCACTTTATTTCCGGCCTTGAAGACAACTTCTATATGTAATCTGAGTTCTTCCGAGTCGTCATCTATTTTTTTCTCGATGAACCTCTTCCGTTCCACGTAACTAGAGATGCGGGACTCCCCGCACCCCATTTCTTTCATTGAAAGGAGCCAAAGGAGGTTGGTTGCCAACACGCGCCACAGCTTCACTTCGGGCCATCTTCCCCGCGACCCGCTTCTCAAGTTCCCGCATTTTGTCCTGGGACCGATTCCATCCCCCGAGCGTCGCTGCTAGCTGAAACAATACGCTAAGGCCTATATGCTTAATTTTGGGCACAAAGGGACGAACTCGGCTCAACAGTCGAGATGCGCGCTACCTGTCTCGACTGATGAGCTACCGCATAGAGAGTAAGTATCTCTAGACACTCAAAGATGTGTCCCACAGACTCAATACACACGGCCTTCGGACGCCCATACGAAAAACGAAGGTAGCCTCGAGCTCGTCTCCAATACAGAGCAGCAGGCGAGGCTCAACTTCGCGCGTGCCTCAAGGCCTCGCAGACCGTCGCGGAGCTCGAATCTCGGTACTACCCGGCGCCCTATCGCCCCTTCTCCAACTTCTCCAAGATTCATCCGAGCCCTCACCGCAACGCCGCAGTGCTACGCCACCTGAGCCTGAGATTGAGCCTGAGCTTTGAGCCCGCGTTCTGCGAAGAAAAGTCCCCTGGAAGTTCTGCCAGACCACCTTTGCTCCCATAGTTTCTGTATATGTACATGATACTTCAGCTGAGTTGAGTCTTAAGGCAGACTCCTATTCGCATCTCCCTTCTCTTTCACATCCCCAATACAACCCGAATCCACCAGAACAGCGGCGTGACATATAACTCACGAAGGACGTTGCAAACCACGAGTCATCGCAAGCCACGAAGAACGCCGAATCGAATCATCGCAGCTCAAACATCTCATCCAGGGCTCCTCAGTCGTGTCCCCTCCCGTCCTTACCGGACCTCGAGGCACCTAAAGCCTCGAGCTCAGCTCAGTTCAGCGTCGTAGAAGATCGTCGAATCATCACCTTCCTTGGGGCGAGATGGAAGTTTATGGGTCAGCTTACTAATATTTGTGCATTATGGTAATATACGGATGACGAATGACGATTACAAATGCGACTCCCGTCACGTGAACACATGCGCTTCTGGTCGAAAGCAGCTTATAGCACTTCCGGTTTGACAGTTGACCCCTGCAGCTTGAAGTTGAACCACCACGTCCTTTGTCGAGAACTCCCATGGCCGGTATACCTTCTCACCCCATTGCATTATCCATTTCTCAGCCTTCCATAGACAATCTCTGCGTCTCCGTGCTACCAAATCGAAGTCGCGATAAACCGGGCCATAACATCGATCTTCGAACTGGTGAAAGAACAAGCCCCACAGGGAGATGGCGTTGAAAGGTTTGAGCCCTTTGAGATATTCCGTGAATATCTTGAAGGGCTCAAACCTTTCGACGCCAGCTCGAACCTCCTGTATCCAAGGGCGTCTTCATTTCCGATCCTCGATCTCTCGGAATCACAAGTACGACAGCTGCGTTGGAGGGCCACGTGGCAAACACATGCCAAAAGTCGCACGTACTCGCGATATCGCCGTGCGGAAGGGTTTCGCTCGGATTTTATGTATCTTCTGGTTGAGCATTTAAAAGGTGCGCAGTTGCTTATTCCAACGCAACCATTCCTGACGTTGAGAGCCCAGATGATATCGAAGTGCGGTTGAAGCAATTTGGTGAGACGCTAATCGATTACCTTACTGTACGGTTTGGAGGGACAGGGGCATGGGGGCCATCAGATATCTCGGTAAATAATGCTTGCATATACAGCCCACTTCCACACAGCCCACCTCCAGACTTGCCAACCGACGTGGCACGCAGCATACCTCCAGATATGCCAACCGATGTGGCGGAGATGATCGCTAGGCTTTCAGCACCAAGGCGGTACATGGTAAGTTGTCCTTTGCGATTTGGAAGAAGACGGTTTAATGTTGCTTTCCAGTCTAACGACAGCAGAGCGAAGGCGCTCTCGGACTTCTCCAACGTGATGCTTCAAAGGAAACTCGGAGACTATTTTATCTCACAGGAGGATTCGGCCAGTGGCAATTCGTTGCCTGTTGAACTTTCAAAGTTCAATAGGCAGCGAGTTGCCACTGACCGAACTTTCCTGTGGGATTGAATCTGTCTGAGAATTTGGATACTTTGCATGGGTAACCACGCTGGAGGGGAAGCTAGACTTAGAAGTCCTCACAGACAATATTACGCATCGGTCTGAGGTGAAAGCGATAGTGACAATCCTGTACGTCAGGCCGCCAGGTCCGGCTCATGTCAGCCAGAAATTCGCCACATATACGAAACGTCCGGGTTCTACTGTATTCATTGTGCGCAACTATTGCTGATTTGATGTTCATCTAGAAGAAAACAGTGCCCTTTCTACATCTTTGGTGAGAACATCACGCAGAGATCAGGTCACGAAGTATCAACCGAAGAATAATTTCAGTTTCATGTCCACTCAAGGCGAAGTGCCCTTCGTCATTGGGGAGGTCGTATCAGATACAAATGAAACAAACAGGTGGAGAATGTTCTGCCAAGCCCGTTACCCTGGCGCACCTCGGAAACCTCTTGCTGAAGGAGAAGTCTGCACGACTTCGAGCCGTTCATACTATAGATCCCTTTCTCCATGACCAGGCCCTTGACATTACCGGATACACTGCATGTCCCTTATTCAAGTACCGTAAGGTAAAATCTCTATACTATAGGTAGGAGAACTAGAATCGAGTCGTATTGTACGTGTGTATGTACTGTAGCTTGACAAACGTGACTTTTCTCTCCATACATATCATATGTCCACCCCGCTCTACGATACCGCTCGCCAGTCGGGCTTTCGTTCCGCATTAGGATTACCATAATTTTCTATGCATATCAGCGATCACAGGCTCGCGCATTAATAATAAAGTCTCGTCTCAATCCTTCGCGAGGGCGAGGGCCGCCGTGGTACGAGGAAAGCCCCCGATGATGATGATAAGCCCTAAGCGCGTACGCTACGTCGCACCGATTTGCAGACAATTCGAGGATGTCCATTGTCAACCATATCCATACATACGTACGTACAATACACTACACTAACAGCGAACCTCCCAAAAGACAAAAGAAAGAAAGAAAAAAAACCACCCAGCCCTCGACCCCGATACGGATGCCGACACCAATACTCAAACCCAGGAGGAAGCGCAACCCAGCCACGTCATCGTATATCCAAAATAGCTATCTCATCCGATGTACACAAAGTACACAAAAATAAGTCTCGTCCCTGAAATCAGTTTTCGATGCCCGAAATACCCACCAACACCCATAAGCCAGCCACACTCGACCCTCGGAAGAAGTCATCCGAACTTCGAAGTTCCCTATTAAAAAAACTAACGAATGACACTGGGCTTTGATATTTTCTAAGGCCCCCCACTCCCACACGAACACGTCACGAGAACCTAACATAGCCCACCAAACTTTCGGGACAAACCCTCGGGACAAACGTATAAAATTATTCTACACTGTTACACAATTAACACTAAAAAAACCCCTCATCGACACTAAACACTGGCTGGCTAGCTTCAAGAAAAATATAATGAAGAGAGAGAAAGAGAAAATAAACATTATGGGTGGCAAGCCATACACTATGCAAATGTCGCGCGCCAGCCCCGGGAAGCATTGATGCTCGTAATGATGGTAATATGTAGTAAACGGAACACCTGTTTTTTCCCTCCGTCTTCCTCCCCTTTCCGATATCCATCCCCATCTGGAGGTATAATCTGAGGTACTACTGGGCTCGAAGTCATGAAAAGTAAAGAAAAACATTATAATGAAGGGGAAAAGAAACACGTAAAGTTGTGACAAGAGCCGGCTAAAGACAGACAATGATAGTGGAAGAAGCTGTGACTCGGCACAATACCTCAGTCGTTCTTAGGGCCGGGCACCGGTAGGAGCGGCAGCATAAAGAACGACGACTCGCGCGTGAGCATGTTCGCACAGCCGCAATAGTACGCGATGAACGCTGTGATAATACCAAATGCACCACCGGCTTTGGTAATATCAGGATTGGGGACGAATTTGCCGATCGCAAGGAACATGAAAGTCAACATCAGGAAGAAGAACAGCGAGATGAGACCGGCGTTCGAGCGGAGTGACGCGACACTAGAAAAAGATGCTTAGTTATCTGGTAAAAGTATGCTGAACCGACGGACGTACACCATGATAAACGTAACGATAAACCACACCGAAAGGTAGAAGCCAACTGCATGGTCAAGCTCCGTGGTACTAGTGTAGGCCCCGGCAACGTTAAACCAAGGCACGTAGATGGAGCCAAACGAGAGCCAAAAGCCTCCGTAAGACGAAAACGCTGCAAAGCGACGCAAATCAGCAATCCACTCGGACTAGCGGTGCCTTGGACAGATCAGGGACGCGGGCGGATAGGGAGGAGCGGCTTTCCAAAAGGGGAAGCCGGTCACCAATCGGGCGATAGGCCCCACCTCCGGATCAGCGGTACGGCTATGCGATTCAGCGGGAGGCGCGGCGCCGGCGAACAGAACTCAATAAATAAATAGCGTCCGCGATAGAATAGAACCCGTCCGCCTGTCCAGCACGTTTTGTCATCCGGGACTACGACTCACCAGTTGCGCCAAGCGTGTTGCCCGCCGCGAACTCCCACATGCCCGCGAGCAGCTGCACGAGGCCGCCGACGAAGAGCGCCAAGGCGACAGCGACGTTCGGGGTCGTCACACCGTCCGTCTGCACGTTGATGAGCGAGAGTACGAGCGTTGTCGATGCGAAGGAGAGCAAGCCACTGTGCCGCGGCGATTGATTACATGACGTGGGACGATTCCGGGCGCGCATCAGACGAATGGGTGGCACAAAATACAGCGTGCGACGTAGGAATGGGGATGACGCTGGTCAGTAAAGGTACGGCGCTGTGGTTGCGAAGCGAGAGCGCACTCACAGAGGCGCCGGGTTGCCGAGCTTGCGGAGGGTGGGGATGCCACCCTGGTAGAGCTGTTGCTGGAGCGCACTCGCGCCGAGCGTGTACGGATACTGTCCTCCAGGCTCCGCGCCGACAGGCCAACGGCCGTTCTGCCCGGCAATGCTCGTGAGCGTGCCACTGGCGGCGATATCGCCGTGCCCGTGTCCGTTTCCGTGTTTCTCGACGTCAGCCATGTGTGCGGGATAGGGTGGCAGGTGCGCGGTGCGGCGTGGCGCCGTAGTGGTGGTGGTGATGTGATGTGCTGCGCGTCGGCGTCAGGGAACGGGGTCGCGCGGGCGGGTGGCGGGGAGGCAAGAAAGGCGGAGGTGATGGTGGGTTAGAGGAAAGGGGAGAGACACGGGCTGGAGCGGGCGCTGGGGGTGCTGGTATTTGAGTCCCTAGGTCTGCAGCGGATATCCATTCTCGGCAGGTATGACAGTGGGGTCCGGGGCTAGTAAGTACGAGCCCCCCGCTAAAAAAATACGCGCAGTCATCCGTTCACCCATACACCATTTTGAGATCTGATTCCAGTCGCCCGTCCCTTCCGCATGTTCTATCAGATCCACCATCATCCGCCCAGCCTGAACTCTCGTACGCGTCCCTGCCTTTGCCTCGGCCACCCCATTCTATGTACATACATACACGTACTTTCACCTCCTGGTCTCCTTGGTTTTCGCTCGCTCTTGAGATCAAGAGAGAGGGGCTAGCATCCGTGAGCGCATAACGAACCGAGCAGCTCTCCTAGTGCGGTGATGCCTGAAGACAGCGAGCGGACAATTACCACACGATTCCAAATGAAAAGAACACCCCAGCGTTATCGCACCAGCGCGTCCAGCCCATATACGCATAACGGGCATCAAAGTCCAGCTCCCCACCTATCTCCAACTTGCCGTATTACACTCACGGTCGTTCACGGGGCCAGCCTCGTCCCAGGTCTGCCTGCGTACACTGCCCGGGGTAAACGACAAAACGGGGAGCGTGAATGGGAGCTGCCGAGCGGTTGAACCGTTGAAGGGCCGAGTCTCCATTTCCATCGCGTCATTTTTCCCGGACCTTCCGCGCCAGAAGCCACGGCAGCTACTCGCAATGAAAGAACTTCAACCGGATAGCGGATAGAATGTAGAGGAAGTTCCAGTTCCACAGACGAACACTAAAATAAAAGAAGAATTACAGTAAGTATGCAGAAGCGTCACAAGAGCGGCGCATTTGATTTTCACGCGCATAACGTACTTACCCGGCTGTCAGCGATTCATTTTCTGGCCCTGGGGCGGCGACGCCGACGCCGTCGCCGTCGCCAATGTCGTCCACGACAATCGCTTCAAGATGTAACTTGCCTCCTAAGGTAACCCCGACTCCCCGAGGACCAGTCCGGGACTCCGAATTCGACTCCGAACCCCAACTCCAACCCCAACGCCTGTCCGCGCGTCGGCAAACGGCGAACGACCGCCATCGCCCATCCTCATCCGCGCGCAAGTTACGGCTCATCTCTGATCACGATCATAATCGCAAAGGAGCGCCAAGCGTGTGTGGCATCTATATGTGGGGTCAATTGAGTTAATGAATGAATTGGTGAACTGGTGAACTTCCGAAATTTGGATGAAAGGAAATCTCGAGATAAAGTTAGGTGGGCGCGTGTGGGGAAACCGAAAAAAAGAAAGGGTCGGGCGCTGCGGGAGTACTAGCGTACCCTTGGTACACTTCACCGTCGGGCGCCGTTCGGAAAACACCGCGAGCGACGGCAAAGGGATTACCCAGGACGACCGGACAGGGGTTTGTAGAGCCGATCTTCGTGATGAAGACACGGTCCCATCCAGCAAGATCACCGACACGTACCGCCAGGTCCCTCCTCAACCTCGCTCGGGTTCGGGCAGCTCGATCCTATCCATACGCGTCCGCCATGCCTTCTTAGCGAGCCGCACGCCGCACCACGCGTCGGGTCTACGACCGCCACCAACGGCACACGACTGAACTCCGGATCCATCGACGCCGATCCATCCACACCCACCCCCGCATCTCCCATTTCGTCTCGTCCACGCAGCGCATCCACCCAAGAACCAGCACAGCATCCGAGTTTAGGTCCACGCTTCGACTTCGGGATCTACACACATAAACATATGTACCCCGCCACCCCGAGAGAAGACAGAAGACGAACACCCCGCACCTCCCAAGCAAAGGGTTCTCCGCGGCTGCGTACAAGGGGTATTTGTTATTCATCACGCAGCCATGCCTCCACGTTCGCGTTTCCCGATTTCTCAATTCACTCGGATGAGGAGACAGGGCCCTCCTCTGAGAGGATTCTGACTCTGCAGCAAGTCCGCGACCGGCTAGTCCGGGTGCCAAGTTTCAGGCCGGAGACCTATGGGACGCGAGATGCGGGGTACGGGTGCGACCATCCATCCATGCTTGTGCAATACGCACGAAGGGAGGCGCATATAGACAGTGCATCGTATCGAGAATATCCGGTAGCCGGCAGCGAGGGATGGGAAACGCGTTCAAGCACGCGTGATAGCGCCGCCGCCGCCGGAGACGAATAGCTTCGAGTTGCGCCGAAAGTCCGACTTTCGACTTCCGTCATACTCGCACAACCCGCGTTCGTGAACGCGTCTACCTTGATTTCGTCCTTGAGACGCAAGGCTGCTTCGAACGCCACGAGCAACACGAGCGCCATGAAAGATATGAAGATAGACGTACGTACACCCAGATACACCCTTGATCGTCTTTCCCGGCGTTGCAAAATCCAAGAACGGGCGGGCGCCGATCTTCGTACACGGACGCGAAGTATTGTCCTCGCTCTACGCCCGCCATCTTACACCGACCAATAAATTGAGCACTCTGATTTTTCTGAAACGTTGCGTTATGTGATACCTACCCCTCGGCTAGCGAATAGAATCGTGTCCCGAGCTCCTAAGTTCTAACTCGGGAGTTTGAGTGTCAGTTTCTTGAGGACGTTCGACTCGGACTATGACGGGCGCCGCTAGTTTTTATTCATTATATTTAGCCGGCTGGGAGTTTGTGAGATGCTCTACTTTGCATGGTAAACGCAAAGCCAGACTTACAGAGCGCTCGGAACCACGGGCGTCTGTGGGCTCGGTACCATAAAAGAGGAATTCTCGAACGGCAGAACCGGAACCAAGGCCGGTTGGTTCCGTAATCTGGAGCACGTGATGGGCGATAACAGGGGAGCCTTCGCGTGAGACGATCCTTCCAAATGGGGACTTCGCGTTAGCATAACCGAACCCGAGCCGACGACAGGAGAAGGGGACCAAGGGGGTCGCTACTCACGAAGGGGCCAACTGAACGACGACGACGACGACAACCGCATGAGAACGAGCGACGACGAGCCCCAGTTCGGCACCGTCATACCAGTACCAGCGAGCTGCACATGCGCACGATAAAGCTGGTCATCATCGGCGACTCTGGCGTTGGCAAAACCAGTTTTAGGAGCCAGGTTTGTTTCCATTTGTCTCCGTTTGTCGTTGCGCAGCGAGTGCTGGTGCTTACCGCTCCCCTTTGGACCGCTGCAGTACATTCTGGGCCGCTTCTCGACGGGCTACCGCGCGACGATAGGCACCGACTTTATCACGAAGACGCTGCCGCACCACAAAGACCCGAGCGAGTCTGTAACGCTGCAGATATGGGTGCGTCGTACCGCCCCTGTCATGCCCTACCCGCGCTCACCCCCTGCCTTCGTGGCGCACAGGACACAGCCGGCCAAGAACGCTTCTCAAGCCTCTCGAGCGCGTTCTTCCGCGGCGCAGACGCCGCACTGCTCATGTTCGACGTGAACCGGCCCGAGACGCTCGCGGGGCTCGCGCGCTGGTGGGCCGAGTTCCGCGCGTGCGCACCCGTGCTGGACGCAGATGCGCGGGACTACTGCGTCGTAGTGGTCGGGAACAAGGTTGATCTTGACCCCGACCGCGGGGCGGATGTTCATATGGGCGCGGAGGGGGGTGGTGTGGCGGGGTTAGAGGGGCTTCCGCTGCTGCTGCAGTCGCAGTCGCAGTCGCGCCCACGGGTCTCTGAGGCAGAGGCAGAGCGGTTTCTGGAGGAGCTCGTACCACCAGTAGAGGCGTCGAGCGACGATGACGAGTATGAGGGTTTGGATGAGGATGTGGGCGCGGATATGGACGACCCGTTCGTGGTGCGCGAGGGCGAAGGCGAAAACGAACATACGGACGCACGGACGAGCGCGTTTTTCTTACGTCCATCTATTTCCGGCTTCTCTCTCCACTCCGTATACCCCCGGCGAAGGGTCAGTACCAACGCCGAGGACTTTGAAATTGACGTCGACTATGATTCCGAAACGGAGTCGCCCCAGCGGCCCCGGACGCAGTCTATCTCAATCCAGCGCGGCGGCAGCGGCGGGAGACTCGCACCGCCTCACCCAGACTCGCTCCACGTCTCAAAATCACACGCGTCCGACCGCTCGCAGCTCGTCGGGACGATGAGCACGATGCGCACCACCCACACGCTCTACCACACCCCCGCGTCCTCGCTCTTCGGCACCGACGCCTTCGAATCCGCACCATCCTCCCCGCTGCTCTCCCGCTCCCATTCCCATGACGGCAGCTATGACGAACCAGGGCCGTGGGGAGGATCGTCCCCCGCGCTGGCAACCACGCCCGGGGCGCGTGCCCCGCGACGCATGACGTCTTCCTCGTCCACCTCCTCTGTACCAACCATCACACCGAGTCTATTTATGCGTGCCCAGGCGTCCGCCTCGCCCTCCGCCGCACCCACCCCGCCTACACCGGTCGAGGCACACGGCAACGGCGATGGCGGCGCAGTAGCGCACTTCCCGTTCGCCCGCTCCGCCCCCGCGCCCCCAGTCTCCCAATCCGCATCCACCTCCGCCCAATTCACATCTGCGCGTGACGGCGGCCGTAGTCGCCGCCGCGTTCACCTCCTACCACGTCCCGAGCGCGGCCCACGGTTATTCTTCACCTCCGCGAAGACAGGCGCGGGTGTCGCGCCCGTGTTCGAATACATCGCGCAGCGCGTGACGATGCACTGCGAGTACGTCGAGGCGCGCGAAGCTCTAACTGGCGGGCCTCACCACGACGACACACTGCGGCTCGCTGACGCACGGAGCACAGCAGGCAGTAGTAGTATCAGCGGTGGGTTCGGATGGGTGCGCGTTCCGGACGGAGTGACGTGTTGTGGGTCGTAGGGCTTTCACGGCCCCCCCACGGCCCACAGTGTCACTTTGTGTGCTTCTTTATATATACATTATGTATTCACTTGAATTCCTGCGTAGTGCGCACGCATACCGCATTTCGCGCTTCGCGCTTCTCCCGTCCCTTTTGCGCTCTTCCGTTCCGCCTTTTCTCTTTCCTTATCCTTCCCGCGACCGATCGGAGCGCTGGGGTAACTTATAGCTGCTTATGCTTATGCTTTTTTTCGTACACGGAACAGATGGACTGGTATTTCTAACTGGATTCTTTTGGGGGAATGATGATGTTGTTACCCGAATGGAATATAAACTCGCTCGCGCTCCTTTTTCGGTACTATGCACGCTTATTCTCTAAGTATCCCACCAGCACTACCGCCGACTAGCACTTTTCTGGATATAAGATAACTCGAAGTTGTGCACTAAGTGCGTATCTGCCTTTTATCTACTGATATTCCTGCCCCTTCTATCTCTTAATCCTTAGAACAAAGCACGGGGATTAGACTTCGGGGCCGGAAAGTTGCTTGCATAATCGGGCCCAACACGCATACGCGGAATACGGTGAGAACCCGCGCACGCGCGACGGCTCTCCGCCGCGGGTCACCGCCACGCGCGCCACGCATCTCGACCGCGGCCTTTCTCCTCTCGCTCCCGCGTCGGCCGCGTCCCCCTCTTCTAGCTTCAACACCACAGATAAATCCAAATTGGAAATGACGAAGAGAATGGAGGGTTGGGGGGAGACACGGCTCCCCGTCCGCTGTGCTGCGGTAATACTGATGTATTAATAAAAAAACTACGATACTACTTGCTCGTAAGCCCTTGCCCTCCCTTGTAAGTATATAGACGAGGTTCGGCCTCGCTTAGGGATACCTTCCTCCCCTTCCCCCTCCCGCCCCGCCCTTTCCCCTTTTCTGAAGGCCGTTAGATCCCCCACTTCCCCGACAGGATCTGTCCCTCACCCAAGCATCTGGTGATGCAGCTGTCTATCGGTGCGCTAATCTGGCTCTCCGTGCGCCCGCTCATCTCGCGGCTGTAAGTCCCGCCCTCCTCCTCCCCCCGTCTAAACTTATCTTTGTTTTTTATTCTGATTATTATTATTATTCTCTTTTTTCGGATTGTGATGTGTGATATGTGTCGCGTGTTGTGTCGTGCACGCAGATGGTTGAGCGGCGCATTCGGGTTCGCAATTACGAAGGCGCACATCTTCCCGCTTGAAGCGTCGCGCGGTACAGGTCAGATCGTGCTCGTAAGTGTCTCATCACCTAAGTATAGTGTTCTCTGTAACTCTGACACTTTATCCGCTCACCAAGAACATCACCCTCCCATGCCTCATGTTCTCGAAAATTGTGCCGGCCTTCACGCCGCAGAACATCAACAACCTCGGTAAGCGCTCCTCAAGCCACCTCAATTAAATAAGTCCACACTTGCTAACGTGTTTGTTTGTTTGTTTGTTTGTCGTCTACAGGTGTGTTGGTAGCGGTCGCCTTCATCTATGAGGCGATCGGGCTCTTTTTCGCCTGGTCCGTCAAGCAGTTCTTCTGGGTCCCGCACCGCTTCCGCTACGGTATTCTGTGTGCGGGAACTATCTCGAACTACAGTGATATTCGTGAGTGTGAAATGTCTCAGGCTGCCCTGGCCGGAGCTCTTCCGTCCTGGATCTCCGAGAGAGGGAGAAATTGAACAACAATTGATTTTTCTGTTTTTGTTCTTTTCAGCCACAGCTGTCATCACAAGCATTACGGCGAACATCCCGTTCAATGCAAGCACGGATGAGACCATCTCCGTCGCGTACGTCGCCGGCTTCATCCTCGTCTTCTTCGTGCGTTCTTCCCACTCAGTAAAGTCTCACCAAAAGCAAAAGCGGCTAACACGGAGCACAATTTTTGTTCTTTCTTTCTCTCTTGCGTAGATTTCGCTCTTCCCTATGGGCGCGCACCGCCTCGTTGCGATGGACTACGACGGGCCGAACGTCGAGGATGAAGACCTTCGCATCTCCATGGCCAGCAAAACGAAGCAGAGCATGGCCAGCCTCGTCCGCCTCCTCCATGCCCTCCCCATCCCGGGAAAAGCCAGCGCGAATGACGACGCACCGTCCGACCCCGAAAAGTTCCCCGGCGCAAGTGCGGAAGAGAAAACGACGGGTCCGACGCCAGATCCTGCATCCCCCGGGTTTGAGGAGAAGCGGCAGCACGACCCCGCACCCGTGCTCGCGGGCTCGGGATCTGGCTCCGGGTCGGCGGCGGTGCACTTCCACGGCGACGAGTCGACCGCTGCGCCCACCGAAGCAGGCCCCTCCCGCGCTCCCTCACCCACACCCAGGGCCTCCTCTCAGTCTTCCTCCTCGCCGTTGCGCGCACGTGCGCTTGGTATCGCGCGAAGCGCGGCGCGCTCGTTCCTGATGCCGTGCTCGGTGACGATCGTGTTCAGTATTGTTATCGCGGTCGTCACCCCGCTCAAAGCACTCTTTACGCCCATACCGAACTCGCCGATCCCCAACGCGCCGGACGGGCAGCCGCCCCTGTCGTTCATCCTCGACTGGTGCGTTTGTTATTATCCTTAATCCAGCCCGCTCCTAGCCTATGCATGCTCTGACACCCATTTTCCCTTTTAAAAATAGTGCGACATTCGTGGGCGCCGCGTCTGTGCCTTTGGGTCTAATCTGCTTGGGCTCAGCAGTCGCGCGCGTACAGATACCGCGACGCGGCGAGTGGGGAAAGCTCCCGCTCGGCGCAATCCTGATGTTCTCACTGACGAAGATGCTCGTTATCCCCGTGCTCGGTGTACTCATCGTCCAGGGTCTCGTCCAGGTTGGCTTCATCGACCGCGAAGACAAGGTCCTACGCTTTGTCTGCATGTACGCATCATTCGTCCCCCTCACGCCTTTTCCCCTCCTCGTTTTGCTGATGCTACCTTGTGTTGCAGGTTCATTGCGTGCGTACCGACTGCGACTTCACAAGTTTACCTTACGCAAGTGTACTCGGGCACAGGCGAAGCGGGTCCACTTCCGCTCTTCCTCGTCCCGCAGTACATCCTCATGTTCTTGTCCATGACCATCCTCATCGCATACTCGCTCTCCATTCTCTTCTGATCCATCTCGTTTCACCTACCTCACACCATCCGCATGACCCACTTCCCACCTTGCCCTCGAACGTCTCTCACGAGTCACGACCACCCCTCGCAACCCTACCACCGCATACCACCACCCATTCCACCTTTCCATTCACGGAGTGATGAACCACCACGCTTAATCTTATGAAGTCCTCAGGACCTTTGCTTTGCCTAGCCTGCAGTGGCAGCGCTCACTTTTAGACAGGTTTGCTTTGTTTTCGCTTGCATACACTTAGCATGTATCATACCAAACCGCACACGCCGTTTTCGCTTTGATTACAACCGTACTGCTCTTGTCTTCGAGCCCCTTTTGTAATAGACCTCGCTTTTTCTTTTCTTTTCCCCTTTTCGCGCACAGCTGCTTTAGGTAGAAACAAATTGAGGACCGCAATTCCTGCTTACTTACATAATCGGCGTGAATGTGGCTGGGGTTGTTTGTGGCCTGATCGATCAAAGGTAAGTACCATTTTGTGATTACAAATCGCGTGGCTTTGAAGTCGACTCCGATTCAGACTCAGATTCGGCCACAATAATAATTAATCGTCCTGTGTCTGGACACTGCTTGTCCCAAACCCGACTCTGGGCCTCACGATGAAACAGCCCCTAAGGCAAAAGCGGTCTAAGCACGGCAAGCGGACAATACAACGCATGGTTTCAGGTCCGAGCCACTTGGCTCGATCCTGCGAGTAAAGCCGGCTGATGGTATTGATGGTGGAGATGGTTGGAGATAATAGGCAAAGCTGTCCCGAGCCACCCTCTCAGCCTCCTCCGCAAAAAAGAAAAGCGTCCTCCCACTGCGGCCATGCCACGGTATTTAATTTCTCTTCGTGGCCGCGTCTCTGCGTTCGACTTGCATAAAAAGCCCGTCCCTCTCGTCGTCTCTGGATCACTCGCCGTCTCGTCGTTTGGAAACTTGCTCGCTACACAGTTGCTTTCCGTTCATCCATTTCACACCCGAAAACTACTATCGCCTCTTTCTTTGTACCGCTCATCTTTGGTGCGCTTCTAAAAGCCAAAAAAGATAATACCATCTCGGCACAAAGCGTCTCGGCGTACAATCCCCCTACCTTCGTAGAACATCGGACTCCTTCCCGTGCTTCTCCGCCTCTTATATCGGGAGCCGACACAGCCTTTACCAAAGTACTTTTTGCAACTCAATTATGTCCCTCGGTCCCAACCCCTTGTACGACCTCATACCCGCCGGGCTCGTCGCCCCGCGGAACCCACTCGACGCGTACGCGTACACATTTCACGTGCGTTTTCATTCTCCTGCGCTCTTAAATTTATGGGAATATAAGCTCAAGCATCGCTCTTCCGCATAATAGGCAGGCGATATCGTGTGGTTCACACTCGACCGAAGGCACTGGAGACTCGGACAAGTCACGAGTACCGATCCGAACGGCTCCACCGATCCTGTACGTTTAACCTTCAATGCCAAAGCCCGAACTCTTACCCGGAGAAGGATCAGAAGAGAACCCCAAGCTAATACATGTTTTCTACCTTCACAGAACACAGGTAGAAAATTCTGGACTGGGATCTTCGTACGTGACGGCGCCATCCACCCGACATTCTTCATCCCGCTCCATGGGACCGTCAAGCCCGACGGGCCCTACGTACGGCGTCTGCTCTCTTGGGCACGTATTCTCCCCGAAGAGGATTGGAAGATCGCAGCGATGGTGCAAGATTTCCAGCTGGAGCTCGCAAGGATTAAGATAGCTGAGTGCTTGGAATATGCTATTGCCGCTGGTGCGCAGGCGCAGACGAAGCAGGAGCTCGGAGCGCGCGGGTCTATCACCGGGCATTAAACGATGTTTATTTACGCTTTGTGTATTTACCAGACACCTGTAGTATTATCATCCGTAACTGTATTGAAGACAACACATCTGGAGCTTATGACCTGAGGGAAAATGCTGTGTGTCAAATTTAACTTCGAATGTTTTTACCATTGGATGGACAAGGTGCGGTTTTATGTGGTTAATTGGCTTTAAGCTCATGTGTAACTGGTAATATGTATTTTAAATTTTATGAAAGAGATTCTGACAAGCACCCAAGTAGATAGGCAGAGACAATGGATCGATTGGCAAACTTCAGGAATAAGTGGGCATAATTTGTTCATATTCCAGCATTGTACAAGAAGCACAGACGTGGATTCAAAGTCAGAGTAACAACAGTACTACCATATAAAGGGGAGAAACGTTCTGCATATAATGGAATTCGGATGCATATATGCGCCAGAATGAGCTAACACTTGATCCATTTTGACGAGAAAGGAGAAGTAGTGGTGGTGGTGCGGATTTAATATCGTAATTATCACTATCATGACGGCCGCCCTGTAGGGCGGTCACGTCTTCAAAATTGGTATGTCTGGATGATAAATCGTCGAGACCCACTTGTTGCACAAGGCGGGGGAAGTGAGGTGATCCGATTCTGCATGCAGCAATCTCGTCGGAATCACAAGATGGTCTCGACACTCGGTGCATAGGCTTCTAGCCACACCGATGCAAATAAACTTTAGACCGTAGCCCATAACCGGCTTGACTTAAATCCTACTTGAGCGTCATCAAGCCTTAGATCGTAGCGGGTATCAATGACCCGTGCAACGTGACATGTCTACCATGTCAGTGCTATCGCAGGTATTTCCGCTTATCCTGCTAAAATATATCCTTAAAGGTGCTTATAACTTTTGTTTTCTTGGGATGTCTCCGTATTGAGCTCCACTATGGGCTCATGACTTGTTTGTCTTATATGTGGCTTCAAGGCCAAGCAGGACTTCAGTCCAGCCGGTTATGGGATCCCGCCAAGTAAAGAAAAGCACCAGGACGATGTGAACGTAGTAATGAAAGAGCTTAGTATTGCGAGCTTCCAGGACTTGTTTGTCCGATAGCATCCGGGTGAGCGCGTCTACCCGGTTGACCTCTACCCTTAGGTCATTTACAGCAAGTTCAGTACGTATGGATGCGCCCAGCTAATTGATCACAGGCAGGAGGATTAGCAACAGCTTCAGTTTTCTAACTCTCTGTTTTGGACTTACTCTGAAGTCCTCCATAGCTCCGTCAAGCTGTACTCGCAGAGTACGTAATTGCTCTTTCTCTTTTGCGGTGTTGAAGAAACGGCTGATTGCGCGTTTCTTCGGTATCTGACTGGCTTCCAAAGATACCTTTTGAATATCACTTTGCCAAATAAATCAAGTTAAAACATGTAAAAGCGAAATTGTCACAGTAAAAGGCGTACCTGTCCAAGAAAGTAATCGCAGTCAACAACCGGTCGGGAATCTGAGTGCAATCGGTGACGTTGCTGCTGAGGACTTCGAGAAGACTGTCTGTCCTTTGTAAAAGGCGATGCGCTTCGTCCTCGTTCCCCTTCATCGCCTGTCATCGATTGAGACGAAAAGCGTTGAGCATAACGGGAGCAAAATAGCCGGTAAGCTACGCTTACCTCGACGATGCCGACAATATGAGCTAACCCTCCTACAACACTCTGCAGGGGCGGGCAGGCGCTCGAACTCTCTCTCAGAAGCACCAACGAACCGTTGAGAGCCTCGAGAGTCCCATCCAGCAGTTTCTTCTTTCTCTTCTTCTTTCGGCCGACTGGCGCCGCCTCATCTGAGGTCGGGGCAGCGCCAGTCGGTCGGCGTGAGGCACGAACTATGCCCCTCAGCCCGGGAAAAGGTAGTGGTTATGGTTAAAATGTGATATAGATTGAGCTCTGCTGTCAGGGTTGGGAGATGGGAGGTGATAGGAAACGGTGACGTTCTTGGGCTGAGGGAACCTTGTTCTTATAGGAAACGTGTCCTTCGCATGACCTGTGCGATCATAGCATTGCGCTCAGGGGCTTTAGTGTGGGATAGAACAAAGATAGCGCGCAAGAATCGATAACAAGGAAACGAAGCTGGAGCCACGGGCTGCGCAGCGGATATTCGTTATGCAATGAGGGCGAATTTGAATGAGCGGCAGTGCGCATCGTGAGAGCTTGAACCTCGTGAAAGTATGGAAGCACGGAAGCTCAGAGTCTATAGGGCTCCCGTGGGAGTGCCATCGAGAACCAGCACAGGATACGCAGCACAGAAATATATAGTAGATGTTTGCGCAAAGCCTAAAGAAACAAATTTCTGCCAGTTCGACTTAAACCGAGAGCCTAGGTGCAGCAGTATCTGGGGCAGGCTGCAATCTGGGCTGGATATTCAAAGAAATCAGCATTTTAGGGCGAACTTATGATTTCAAAGTAGTATTTAGTCCATCCGAGGTAGCCTACTAAGATTAAGCCTGCATAGTTACATCGTGCAGTGGATAACAGGACACTGCCCGAAGAAGAGACCCAGTTTAAGTCAACTCGGCCAGAACTCGTGGATTTCTGAACCATTGAATTGGCGTAGAAAGCAGGCTGCGTCTTGGGATGATCAGCCTGTTGAGCTTTAAGTTACAAGTTGTACAGCCCGGGCCATGCGCTGTGTTTGTGTTCGACGGCGCCATACAGTGCTAAAGTTACCCAGCCATGACAGTAACGATGCAAGGACGTGGAAAGTTTTCTTTATTATCTGAGCCTTGATGCAGCAGCCCGTAACCGGGTTTCCTGATTAGTACGACGGAGTTTATATTTCTGGTCATACATGTAAGGTAGGGAAGTATAAACTCAGCAGGCCTATGTCACGTCACAGTCACGAACCCTTAACCCTCGCTTACCATATTTGGCGGCAAAATCTGTAGTCGGCGAAAAGTCCAAGTCACTAAATCTTTTCCCAAACATCTTGACTGGACTCCTGCTGCTGATGGATTATACAAGTAGCAGTTTAAAGGCATACATAGCCATTCTTAGTCTCTAAAACCCTACAGAGCAATATACTTCTCCATTGGGCTAATGACTAATTGTATTACTAAGTATAATTACAAGATAGTATATGACAAAGCACAGTAAAATTGCCTTATTTGGGCGGCAAAATTTTGTCGGAAATTTTTCAAATTTAGTCTTTCATGCAGAAAATGCATTCTAAGCTGTTTTGTAAAAAAAAGTTTATTCTGTCAATAAAGAGTGCAAAACTTGAGGTATGAAAAAAATAAAAAAACAGCCTTGAAGCTACTGTTAATCTCTACAAGGCTATTGAGCCCAAACTTGAATTTGAGTCCATGTGCGGAGGGTATTTGGCTCCTTGTCGTTGAGTCCGGATCGGGTAATTAGGGTCAGTCACGCCCTTGCTGAGTTTATACTTCCCCTACCTTACCATTTTGCGCTCTTTGTTGCGCTTGTAACGGGTTTCACGGTTTATGCAGATTTGTTATTGTTGTCCGCTCGCACCCGATGGCTCGATAGTCCAACACAGAGTAGTAGAGTAACACTATGACTCTGTTTACTCAAAAATTTCCCCTCCTACTTCCCGAGCCTTCCTGCTTCTGTTCGTTTAGGACGGCGCCACCCGCCCAGTGACGGACTTCATCCCATCGAGGCCGATGGGCCCTGCGCTCAGTGGCTGTTTGCGAGATCGTGGGTCTAGTGCGGAATTTCCGGGTGGAGCTCGCATGAATGAAGGTGTCTGAGTGCTTGGGGAACGGGTTGTCGCTGGCGCGCAGGCGCAGACAGCGCGAGAGCACGGGGTATGCGAGGATATCACTGGATATTTGGGGATGTTTTTTTTTGCTTTTTATATATTTACCGGACATCCATAACCTGTATCAAAGATTAGAAGACCAAATATCAAGAGCTTGTAGCAGAAAAGGAAATATACGTTGACTTCGGCTTCTAGGTGTGCTCCGTGCCGAACAGACAATTTTAAAATGCAGCCTTAGTATCCTTGGCAGTCGCGGGTTAGCGAAAGAGCCCTTCATAATTGAGTAGGCAGCTCAGCAAAGAAGCTGACAGACGAACATTAGAAATGACTAGACATAACGTGATCGTATTCCAGTGTACAAGGGGTACAAATGCTTCCTCAAAAACAAAAAGAACCGGCGCCACTATATCAAAGGGGAGAGTTCAAAACAAATCCTACATATAATTGGAACTCGGAATGCGTATACGCGTATGTCGACGATGAAGGGATAGGGTAGGTATCGTAGTCATTATCACCGCGGCCCTGCAGGGCGGTGGCATCTTCAAACGTAGAATATTAGGATAGGGAACTGTCGAAGCCCGTTTGTGATGCAGGATGGAAGAAGTGGGGTGATCCAGCACGCAGCAGTCTCGTCTGGATCACAAAATGGCCTCGACAGTCGGTACATAGACTTGCAGCACCGGTGCAACAAAACGGGGGACCAAGGCCCATAATCAGCTTGATTGAAGTCCCACTTAAGCGCCCCCAAGCCTCATATTGGCGGGCCCGCGCACCCCACGTCGACAGCGAGTCAGTCCGCTCGCTGTCGACGTGGGGCACCCGGATCCGCCACCCAACACATCGAACACGTCAATAAAGATGCTATCGCAGGAATCCCACTGAGCACGCCAAAATACGTCCTTACGGGTACCATTGGATTCGGTCTCGGAGGATGCCTCAGGATTGAGCTTCACCACGGAATCGATCGTTGCATATGAGGCTTGAGTGCGCTTAAGTGCGACTTCAATCAAGCCGATTATGGATCATTGATCCCCCTAAGCAAAAGCGACCACTAGAACGTCATGTATGGGGTAACGAGGTGTGGTGTTGTCGCGAAGTGCCAATGCTTGTATGTCCAAAAATTTTCGAGGAAGTGCGTCCACCCGATCAATCATCTCCGCCTTTAGGTCGTTTACAGCATATTCAATGCGTATAGATCCACCGAGCTGTTTGGAGAATCAGAAACGGCTTCAGTTTTTAATAGTTTGTTGTGGACTTACTTTGAAACGCTCTATGGCTTCGTCGAGCTGCACTCGGAGGACGCGCAATTGCTCTCTTTCCTTCACGGTGTTGAAGAAACGACTGACTGGGTGTTTCTTCGGCATCCGAATGGCTTCAGAGGAAATCTTTTGAATATCGCTTTGCCAAAGAAATCAAGTCAAAATATGTAAAAGCGAAACTGCCACAATAGAAGACATACCTGTCCAAAACTGTAATCGCAATCAACAACTGGTCGGAAACCTTGGTACAATCAGTGACGTTGTTACTGAGGTCTTCGAGAAGGCTATCTGCCCTTTGGAAAAGGCGATGCGCTTCCTCCTCGTTCCCCTTCATCGCCTGTCATCAAATGACAAGGAAAGCGCGTGAGTACGGCCTGAACAATATAAACAGAAAGTTAATCTTACCTGGACAATACCGACAATATGAGCCAACCCCCCTACAGCACTCTGCAAGGGAGGACAGGCACTGGAGCTCTCTCTCAACAACATCAGCGACCCGTTGAGAACCTCGAGAGTCCTATCCGGTAGTTTCTTCTTTTTCTTCTTCTTTCGGTCAACCGGCGCCGCCTCGCCTGAGAACGAGGTAGCACAATTCAGCCGACGTCGGGGTCGAAGGACGTCCCTCAGGCCGGCCAAAGTGGCCATGATTTGGATGTGATGTAAGCTTGGACCCCGCTGTCAGAGGTGAGGGGAGGTGATAAGAGCTGCGGCGTCCTGGGATCGGGAGAACCTCGTCCTTATAGCAGGCGGCGTGACCTTCGCAAGGCCGTGCGAATACAGCAATTCGCAAGGGGGCCTTAGTGAGGGATGGGACGAAGGTTAGCGCACGGGGATCGGTAACAGACCTACGGGCTGCGCAGCAGATGTCCGTCAAATTTGAATGAGAGGCGGTGTGAGAATGTGAACCGTGAAAGTATGGGGAAGCATGGAAGCTTGATGGAAGCTCAGATTCAACGAGGCCTTTATGAGGGTATTATCGAGAACCAGCACAGGATACATTACCGAGCATTTAGGCAAAACCAGGTGGGTGAAGCAACAACATAAAACTGAAAAGCAGGGGCAAACACGTCGCACATCTACGCAAGACAGAGAAAGACGAATTCCAGCTGGTTCGACTCCAGAATAGGGATTATCGAACAATTTCGCCAGCAAAACCGGAAGAAGACCAAAAAGCCATCCTCATGAGCTAGAGTGATGATAATAGACGACGTCCTAATTCCTTCTGGCTGTACAATACCCAATGACCAAGACCTGTGCTGACAGTGTGCTACTGCAGTGTGTTCAACTCGAGTGAATATATTAAGTGGGTGACTTCCTAAGATGCTTTGGACACTGCCCAAGAAAAGGCGGTTCAAGTAGGCGCTACAACTTGCGCAGTTCCCAAAGTATTGATTCGGTGCAAACACAAAAACTGAGCTTGAGCACTAAATTGCTAGCCAGATCCGATAGTACGGGTGTGGTGTGTCGGCTGAAAAATACGTGCTCTTATATCACGGTCACAACGTGACTAGACCGATAGCCGATGGTCACAGTCGTATAAGATCGTCCGAAAAAATTCTCTCGCCCATTTATTTCTTGGGTCCCACTTTTGCCTCCTAGGGCACCGCGTTTCTGCACCGCAATTGACGTGACCGAGATTGCCAACAGATGGCCAGCATGGATTTCGCGTAAGAACGGACTTTCTGACCACGAGGTCAAGCGCTCCTCTCTTTACTGTGTTGAGGGCAAGATGCACCATCGACCCGGACCCTTCGTCGACCAGAGTTAGGTGTGTGCAGGAGATAACGACGAACTGGCTTATAGCTTGGCGCACGGATACTGTTTGCTCAGGAACGTGCGCCACTGATGGTAGAATGAGGTGGGCTTCTTGTCGATTTATTTCTCTTTCATGACGATCTCGTTGCTGGCACTAATCGTAGTCCTAAGGATAAGGACGATCAGCAAAGCATTATAAATGCACCTCTGATTTTACTCCTTTTTTCACGGTCTTTTTATTCTCGCGTACGATTTCTGACTTTGTCTCACCAGTCCATGATCGGAAATGTTCTTCCTTTTTACCCCTCGTGGTCGTGGTTGATTTCGTAACGTGGCCGTATTGCAGTGCAACTGCAATAACGACTTGTGAGTCTTCGTCTGAGCACGCGTTAAAAAATATAGTGGGCTATATTTCCATGAACTTCTGGGGTGCTAACAACAACTATCCCTGGGCGAAGTTGACTCAAGAACATGGTGAGCATCATGTTCCTTCCTATCCTTTTCATGATGATCTTCTTGCTGGCACCAATCGTAGTCCTAAGGACTAGGACGATTAGCAGAGCATATAAAATGCATTTCTGAACTCTCATTTGCTTTACATCCACGAACCTTGTCATAATTGCTTACCCTTGTTCCGTCAGGTCGAATATCGAATTTACCTCCTATCTGTCTCGTGCACCGAAGCTACTGGTTTAAGGGATGCTTGCATGACAGTAGCGAAGGTGAATGGAAGCTCTTTTTCTCCCCTAAGATGAAAGGATGTGCACATTATTGAGATTGAATAACTGGCGGTTCTCGTCTCGTCTTACTGAGCTGCGTTTCTGTAATACATCCGATTTCTCAGTTGTCCCATACATGCGTGAACTACTTTTATGAAGTCATCATCGATAACACTTAACAAACGCCTTATACGACTGTGGGTGTAGTAGCGGCACTGACGATACGCAGACAGAAGGAAAAACATACGGAGCGATTCCGGGCTCTGGACCTGGCCCTGGTCTGTGTCGTCTGGCGCCAATATAGAAGTAAATCACGTGTCGGAGCATTCAAACATGATTTATGGCCCTCTTGCGGTTCGCGCTTGTGAATGAATTCAAAGTGCATGACTCGCCTTGACACAGCACTTCGTATCCTAGCTCTTTGAAAGACATTCTGAGATATGAATTTCCGCCGTTCGAACCAGCACCTCCTACGCTTAACGTAGAATGTACTTGATGTATGTATATACAAACTCAATTCGCTTTCTATTCACTATCGCTACAAGTTATATCATCCACTTTAATCAAAACCTTACACGCTGTCCGCAATCAGCCTCTCAGGCTGCTCAGCAAACGCCCTCCAGCACTCCACAAACGCCGCCAGCTCTGCACCCTCAACAACCCGATGGTCCGCACTCCAGCTCACGCCCATCTGCAACCGCCGTTCCCCTCCACGCTCCTCGTCGCGCACCCACCGCGCGCGCCCGAGCGCGACGATCGCGACGCCGCCGCCGGGCACGAGTATGGGGTGCGCGAACTCCCCGCGCCCTAGCGCGCCGACGTTCGACACCGTTAGCGTCCCGCCTGCACGCGGCATCTCCGCAGGCCCTAACCCACACGGCGTGCGGCGCCCTAACGCGGATACGTGTGCGAGCCGCGAGGCGAGCGAGTAGACGCTGTGCGTGTCGATGCGCTGGAGTGTGGGCGTGTAGAGCCCCGTTGGTGTGGAGAGTGCGATACTGATGTCGGCGTGTGGCCGTATGGTGAGTGTTGGTTTGGAGGGCTCCGTGCTGCCGTCAGAGGGGGTTATTGAGGAGCGGAAGAGAGGCCAGTCGATCATTGCGCGGGATAGTGTCTTCAGGAGGAAGGGAAGATAAGTTAGGCGAGAGTATTTTCCCGTTGGTGGGACGGTCGAGGGTGCTGGTGCTGGGTGGATGGCGGAAGGGTTGACGGCCATAGGTTTTTCTGGCGGAGGTTCCGTAAGATAATGTGGCGGGATGTGGGAGTTGAGTAAAGGTAGCATATTGTGTAGCGCTGTAATATCTAGGTATGTCGAATATCTATACAATGTGTAAGTAAATGCGAATATTCTGTTAGTCAACGTGCTTACCCAAAGTGGGGGATTTCAAGGCTCTGCAAATGTACCTTCCGATGAACCGCCAAACAAGAATATGGAGCGATCGAGACGTACCTTCACCATCGCCTTCCACATAGCGTGTCTTGTCCGACCAAGCTCCACCACAACATCATCCCCCGACCTATCCTGCATCTCGGGTAGCGACGTCGGCGACGAAGGTGCCTCAGACGAAGCGCGAGCCAAGTAGGCCTCCACGTCCTTCCTCTCCACCCTGCCGCCTTTCCCAGAGCCAGATGCAAGGTCGGTCAAATCGACGCCACTTTCCTTCGCAAAATGGCGCACGGAGGGGAGTGCGAGGACATCTGACGCGTCTTTCTTAGGTTTGTTAGTAGGCTGGGCCTGGGCGGCGCGTGGGTCGAGTGGATGCAGCTGACGCACGTCGCCGCTCCGCCGTGCAGCGTCCGCGCCAGCCTCGGACTCCAATGCGCTGCCACCCGTGGAGGCAGATACAACTTCATGTGACGCAGCAGCTTGGCCACTCTGCGTGCTTCCGCCGCTGTTGCCATTGTCTTCAACAATTTCGTCGGCCGTCGGGGCCTCCTCGTCCACCTCAATGAGACATAGGTCGGCGCCGACCTTCGCGACTTCGCCCTCCTTTACAAGCAGCGCCTTCACGACGCCCTCGAATGGGCTTGTTATCTCCACGCTCGCCTTGTCGCTCTGCACCTCGCACAGCGGGTCAAATACCTGCACCGTGCTCGACGGCCCTACGGACCTGTCCGCGCGCACGAGATGTAAGATATGAGCACGCAACTTCCTCGCACGATAATGCAATAGGACTCACCACTTGATTACCTCGCACTCTGTGATTCCCTCACCGATGTCAGCGAGCTTGAACGGCTGCACGAGCTTGCGCGCCGCCCACGCAGCCGAGCAACCAAAGTGGCGCGCAAGCCGCGGACGGCGCACTAGGACGCGATATAGCGGGCGGGAGGCGATGAAGGGCATCGGGACGGTCGGTGGTCGTTGTTTGACCTGGGTAGCTCCGCAATAGCCAACTCAGGTTGGAGCTCACAAAGCGCCGAGCTAGCCGGTGTGCGGCGGTGCGCACATGCATGACGGTTGCATGGTCCGTGCCGCACCCATACGCGTGACTTCCCCCGGTCCCGTGATCCGGCGCCTCTTCAGCGATATTATCGGGATTTTTGTTCTTTTTTTGAAGGCAAAGCATATGCTGGTAGATCAATATCGCCTCTCGAGCAGATCCAAGATAGAAACGAAAATAGTGACGCGGGACTAGGATATTATAATTAAAGCTTTGTGCTCAACTTTCCGCCCATTATGAGGGTCGGTCGTAATCGACTTCCGTAAATTTCCAGTTCATCAAAGAAATATTTAGGTGCCAGAAGGACAATAAAAAACAAACCATCATTCTCGACGAAAGCGAGCTCTCCTGGCTGAGTAAGTCAAAGCCATCCTCCATATATACAAGAACATAATCAGAAGTTAAACCTCCAGATGTGCTACATAAACTCCCGTCGCACGTCGATCGCCAGTCTTTGTCAATGTTTTAAAGAACACTGTCGGCATTACGACCATTTTCTCAAGAGATCTGAAGTGAGCTGAAGATGTGCAGGCAACCACAGTCGCAAAACAACCGCCCTGAATGGTTTTAAGGTACTCAGGGTTTGTCTCCGCCACATTCATGCATCATGCCGAGATCGACGATCACCGCTGATCAAGAGATCTGCAACTGTGAACACCCTACCACTGTGGCTCGCCGCAGTCTCCAGCCAAGCCCAGTAGGGTTTATAGACATAACCGGGAGAAGGAAGACTCGCACGATCGTCCCTCTCGGTTTATTCTATATTTCCGTAATTTTGAAATTTGACGCTCACTCAATTTGTGGGTATCAATTCAACATCATTTTAACGAAATACTTACCAGCACGGGTCTCAGGGTCAAGTCATAATGACGACAACAGGACCAACTCCCCGGATTTACAGAACAGAGGTAAGTGTATAGAATCAATCCCATTTTCAAGGTTCGAACCTTACACATTCTCCCTCTTAGGATATGGCTGATTATAGTAAGTTCCGGCCGCACGTATCGTGCGTGTCAACAGCGTGTTAAACTGGTGTATTTGGGATTTAAGGCTCTCTCTGACCTGTGGGACAGCCATTAAGCAGCTACCCCATGAAAAACGTCGTCCAGCACCCAAGGCTCTACTTCGCAGATGGAAACATCGTACTGTCCGCAGTATCCACAACGCACAACGCTCTGCCGCGCGCCATCGAGAGCGACCTGGACGTATCCAATACAGAAACGCCGCAGACAGTGCTCTTCCGAGTCCAGAAATCCCTGCTTACGGAGAACTCGGTCATCTTTCGAGACATGCTCGAGCTTCCCGAGGCCCCACCTGGAGTGAATGAAGAGCATGACGGGGTGCCAGTAGTGCAAATGTCAGACTCCGCCAAAGAAGTGGAAGATATTTTGAAGTGTTTCTATAGGCCATGGTATGTTGAGCCTGAACCTGATGTAGAGACCGGTCACTTTCTAATGATTCATTCACTTTCAGGGAGATGCGGCTCCAAAAGTACCATCCCGACACTTGCCTGCAAGTAATGGACATACTAGCCATGGCGACTAAATATCAGTTCACCGAAATCAGGCAGCTCATTATATCACACATCGAAGACGAATGGCCGAAAACGCTAGTGGAATGGGATTGGCTCGAAGACTTCGCACCATCAATAATCTCGCTTGGAAAACCCGACAACACAATTTTGGAACCAGCGGCCGCTCTTCTACTCGCATGTCGATTTGGCATCAACCGAGTCCTTCCCGCAATACTCTATGACCTCAGCAGAATATATATTTCCGACGACTGGGACAAAGGCGGGGAGAAAGGCACGGAAGCCGTCATCCGTAACCCATATACTTTAGACTGGAAGCCAGCCTCTGCGAGAGCAGAGCGACTGGCAAAATGGGGTCTTCTGAATGGGGACCACCTCTGAACTGTGCTGCGCGGACGTGAAAAGATCACGTTCTTCATTCATCGAAAGGCGGTATCGATGGGAGGCAAACAAGAATCGTGCAAAGTTAAGGACTGCAGCGAGGACCGCAGAAAACTATTAGATTATGTGTATGAAGCAGGGTCCGCGCATGATCCACTTAGTGCCCTCCGACTCAAAAAGAACATGATCGAACCTAAGTTGCATTTACAGTCTCCTTTTTGCACATGTTCGGGAAATCTCCCGCTGGTGGAGAAAGTGAAAGAGCTAAGGGCGGAAATATGGGAGAAGCTTCCTGATTTTTTCGAGCTCGGCGACCAAGATTCTTTGGCTACTGCTCGCAGTCCCAGCAGCACTTCCCGATCAAAGCGTATACGGGTATGACGAGTACTGAACGAAATGATAGACATGTATAAATGTTGTATGCCTATACGACCCCGCATCACAAGGATATCATTGTATTACTTCACGTTTATTACAGTTCGATGATATAAAGATCAAAGGGAAGCAGGAGGTTCCCGCATTGGGGCATTTCAGACCAGATTGTCACTCTCACTCTTACACTGGCGCCCTCCGAAATCGGAATGAGCTATAGGAAGGTTCTTATAATCTTTATCACTCCAAAGCTCTAGGAAGATAACGAAAGACAATGCCGTTCGGCCAGCGTCTCTAGTTGCGATTGCAAATACAGCAGTAGTAAAGAAAATGGGATGTCGAACTGCTCCCTGTCGTATCGGTTCATTTACACTGCGGCAAGGGGTAAAAAGGAGCAGGATACCTTCGGCTCGAGATTCCACTTCCAAGCTCCGATAAGTACCTTAAGATTTGCCCCGACTAAGAGCTCAAAACTAACGCTCTACCCGAGCTTCAATAATAGACCTTGGAATTGAATATCCACGACCGAAGCAAGAGTAAGACCAACTAGGATCCGGGAATGGCCTCGCTAGAGATTACCTCATACTTAAGAGCCGCCTTGCAAAGCCCTCTGGTAAGAGGTTATGTTTGAATAGGGTCGATAACAGGCCTTCCCTGGCGTGCTATGATGCAAGATGGAAACTCACGTAAAATAGGGAAGAGTGGCCGCAAAGAAAAGCAGGACATTCAGTACACACAAAAGATTTGAGATGGGTATGCTCGTCTTCCATACCGACTTTCTTAAATCGTGTGGCTCAACACACACGTCACTATCCCCGCCTAGCGGACTGATCGGTTCAAAAGCATCAATGGTCATCCCAACAGAGGAAACTATGCGCGCAGGCAAGCTACCTTTATTCTGTGAGTCGTTAGCCGAATGTCAAATACTCGATCAGAAAGATGTTCAGACGCGTAGCTGTTGCGACCTGTTACTTACAATCCACGTAGGATGTAAGTAAATGCTTATTTGAAACAGGTAACAACGTACCGTCCGGCATGTCGCTCCTGCCCGAGGTCCTCACCAGCTCCAAGGACGCATAGCAGGTGAACGTGCTTCATATACCCCGACCAAGCCTTAACGACCACCTTTTTTTAAATCTTCCTCCCTTATCCCTCCCCAAGACACAGTCATTTTCTGGCCGTACAAGTGATACTTGAGTGTTCCTGTATGGCCAGAAGGCAATAGCCTGCACACGATCATTTTCCCAGACTCGACGCGTTGGACAATAAGACTTGGACTGAGGAAGCTCTTAGTGGTGGCTGAGGCATGCGACATGGTGATGTCACGTAACTAACGCCCATCTCCTTGTATTCGGTAGTATGATGTTGGGGCAAAGGCCAGGCCGGGATGCGATCGGTGGCGGAGTTCTTGGGGTTGCTTCGGCCGTAGAATGCCGAGGATCGACAATCGATGAAGTCGCATGAAGTGCCAGTGACCAGTCCACCACCATAATTTCCATTTTTTCAAAGGCCACGAGTTCCAAGCAAGCTTTCTCGTATAACGTATACTCAGAAGGACGGAAGAAGAAGAAGAAGGGAGAAAGGGAATGAGAACACAGTCAAACTGGTAATCAAGCGCATTGTACTCGGCAGCAGACTGATAACGTAACTTGTCGTAATTACTCGCTGGTAACCAACCTTGCCGCACTCGTTGATCCGTCCGAGTCGCTGGCAACAATTGGTTTTGCTGGGTTGGTACCCGTGCAACTCAGACCTCCGACCTTGACAGCCATGAGCGATTGTACTATGCACAACGTCTTCCGTCATCCAACACTCTACTTTGACGATGGAAATATCGTTCTATCTGCAGTATCGAACACACATAATGAACTATTGCGGGCCATTAATAACACCCCAGATGGATCCGATACGTCCGCACCACAGACTCTACTTTTTCGGGTCCACAGATCCATACTCATGGAAAACTCTGATATCTTTCGAGATATGCTCGAGCTTCCCGAATCCCCTTCTGGAGTGAATGAGAAATACGACGGAGTACCGGTGGTGCAAATGCCAGATTCTGCCAAAGAGATAGAAGATATTTTAAAGGTATTTTACAGACCATGGTACGTACTTGCTGGAACGACTTGAATCTCTGGACAGCCCGCTGCGGTGTCCGTTTTTCTCACTACATATCCGCTCACAGGGAGAACCAGCTCCAGAGGTGCCATCCAGATACTTGTCTGCAGGTGAAAAACACGCTGGCCATGGCGGTCAAATACCAATTCACCAAAATCAAGCAGCTCATCGTAGCCCACATTGAAGCCGACTGGCCGAAAACGCTGGAAGAATGGGACTGGTTCGAAGACTATGCGAAATCGCTACTGCCGTTCCGAAGGCCCGAGTACACGACTCCAGAGCCCGCGGCTGCCGCTGTACTTGCGTGGCGATTCGGCATCCATCGGGTTCTCCCCGCCGTGTTCTATGACCTCAACAGAATAAAAATATCCGACGATTGGGACAACATCAGTGTTAATGACCTGAAGAAAACGACATTTACCTTCGGCTGCGCGCCGTCTGCTTCGAACTGGAAACCGGATGCAGTGGGAATAACGCGATTAGCAAGGTGGCGTCTCCTCGATGGGGATCATCTCCGATCTATGCTGCGAGGACGGGAGAAGATTGAGCTTTTTATCGAGGAGAAAGCGACACTGCTGGGAAACGGAGGAGAGTTCTGCAAATCGGAAGACTGTCGCAAACGCCGCAAGGTAATAACTGAGTCGGTGCTTGTGGCAGGACGATCTCGCGATCCGCTCAGTGCTCTTCGGCACCAACCCAACATACCTTTGCTGGTGAGCGTCTGCTCCGAGTGTAAGCACGTCCTTGAAGAAAGAGTGGGGGGACTAAGGGCGGATATATGGAAGAAGCTCCCTGAATTCTTCGATCTTCGTGACGGAGACCTTACAACTGTGTCTTCCAGTCCTGATGCTACTTCCTGATCAAGATGAAAGCTGCGAAGGAATATAGGTTGGTGTATGTACGGCAATTAGTGGACCCATCTGATTTCTGGTTCTGGCATCACGCAGTTTGACGGCATCCATGTACTTCAACTCTAGTATATAGGTATCGAAGAGAGGAAAAACCTTTACATCAGAACGTTGTAGTTATTTTGTCATATTCGACGAGAATAAACCTGAGTCCGTTTCATTCTAGTAAATTCTTTCCCGATTGCGTACATTTGAAATTAGATAGGTTTCGATGTAACGTCTTTTAAACACGTTTGTACTACTCCGTTACCAGTACCTATTACCTCGCGTACGAACAGGGGCAAGTGGAATTGTTTTATAATTACAGATATAAAACGCAGAAGATGGTCATATCAAATCACAAACGAGTAAGCGGCTTCGCGACTTCGATGGGAGTGCTAAGCAGCCGCGGTTTTCTCCGTGCGGAAAGTTGAACGCTATCATACTCTTCTCACTGGTATTATGGTCCCAGTAACCAGAGGTCGCGAGTGTATGCCCAGGGATTAAATCAGAATGAGAATAGTAGCACTCTGCGGGTTTTGGCGGTATCCACGTAGATCGCGGTTATAAGGCTCTTCAAATAAACATCATAAATTTCCATGACTCGGAGAGCTGCAGTGGATACTGTGGAATAATTAATTCGAGAGGTGAGATGGAGGGTTACAAGCCCCTTTGTCCTGGGCGTACTAGCGGGAGTTGCCGAGCGAAGCGAGGGACACTTTGGGGCTTGTGGGGAGTTACATAAGTAATCATCCCATCAGGCTTTGGTAATACTGATGCCCACGACTGTTGCTCCTTTCCTCTCTAGTTCGGCCAAGTCACCTACTGACATTAAATATCGGTGACGCCAGCTGTGAAATGGCCATAGACGACCACGAGGTGCAAAACGTCACTCGGCATCCAACGCTCTACTTCGCCGATGGAAATATCGTGCTATCTGCTTTGTCTGCACCGCACAGTAAATTGTCGTGTGCCGTCAACATCATCCCTGAAGCATCTAATCTATCCACGCCAAATACTTTACTCTTCCGAGTCCATAAGTCCCTACTTCAAGAAAACTCTGTTGTCTTTCGAGATATGCTTGAACTGGGCGAGGCCTCTTCCGAACTAGACGAGAAATATGATGGAGTTCCGATGGTGCAAATGCCAGATACCGCTGAAGAGGTGGAAGACATACTGAAGGTTTTCTACAGGCCATGGTGTGTAATGATTATGAATATCTGAATCCGGGGTCTGTTCAGAGTCTGTTCCTAATATACTCGCCATTAGGGACATCTGGCTTCGGAAGTACCATCCCGATACCTGCTTGCAAGTCAAGAACATACTGGCTATGGCGATTAAATATCAATTCACAGAAATCAAGCAACGCATTTTAGCCCACATCGAAGCCGACTGGCCAAAAACGCTGACGGAGTGGGATTGGTTCGAAGACTACATGAAATCTCTACCTTCGTCCCCAGATGACGAGCGGGCATGTCCGGAGCCCGCCTCTACCGCCGTGCTGGCATGTCGATACGGCATTCGTCGGGTACTTCCTGCTGTGTTCTATGAGCTTAGCAGAACAGACCCGAGTGAGGACTGGGAAGATATTCTCAACGAAATTGGTCCAGTGGACGGGCGAATCTATGTTCCGCAAGGATCGGGTCGTGTAGCGAGATGGAGCCTCTTAGATGGAGACCACTTCCGGATTATGCTACGAGGACGCAGGTGCATGGAGATGGTCATCAAACAAACATTGACCCCATTAAAAACTCAAGGAGCCTGCAGATATTGCATCAAGGAACGGGAAATGATAGTTGAGAAGCTGTGTACGATGAGCTGCACAGATGAACGTGATCCGCTCAATGCTTTGCGGCTTGCACTTATGGAATCTAACATATTATGCGCGACGTGCGAGGATTACTTCAAAACAAAGTTAGCGGAGTTAAGGGCGGAAATATGGAAGAGGCTCCCCGAGTTTTTTCAGCTCGGTGGTCGAGATTCACAAGCTGATTCTTCCGAGTCGGAACCAGGTATTTCTTTATCTGTATCATGACGGAGACAAAGCAGATGGAGTTGATGTACGATTATCTGTGTCATATAGCTGCTTATTCTGCGCAGCGTTGATTTATCAAAAATATCTACAAGCTTACTTCGACCTGACGATATAAGGAACGAAGGTGAGGAGGAGTAAATTCTATGTATGTCGGAGCGTTTTGGCCAGGACACCATTTTTATGGGGATCCCATTTTAGAAAACGAGGGAGTCCGCAAGAAGGCCTCTGCCTCCTTCTCTACTCAAAAGTGCAGGGAGAGATGAATCAGCAGCACATGCATTTTGGCTTTGGATATACTGTACGTAGGTATGCGGGATTCTTAAAATATATGTCACATGTATAGTGACTAAGCACATATGGTGCAATGATTGCGTGATAGGCGCACAGACCATGTCACGTTACTCACTCCCGGCTAAAGAGCCAGTACAGAACATATAAGGATAAGTCCTACTCTTATATAATAGATTACCACAGTACGTGTATATAAGGAGGGCCAAAGGGCCTACAATAAATCATTGAATATTCCATTCCCTCTCACTGCGCATTCAACACACTCAACTCTTTACCGCTTAAAAGGGATTTTGGAATCCTGTGAGTTCAGAAAAGTCCACAATCTAAAAATGAAAGTTATGCCAGTCCCAGAGTGTCCTACATCCTTGGGTGTGGATTAATTACAGCGGACCCCTGGATCTGTGGTAGAAAACGACACATCGGACCGGATTGAACGACAAGATTCGAGTCAGGACTCAGTAAAGGCTTTCTGGCTACTTATCGTGAAGTGGCAATGCCCAAGTTAGTTATTTCGGTCATTGAACTCATGCCGAGACTCATCAACGACCAACGGCAATCAAGGGATCAGAGATTTGGAGCTCACCAGCCGCGCGAGTCTCTCAAGCCTCAGTCAGACAGCATCCGCAGACTTGGTAATATAATCGGAAAATGAAAAATCACGCATTTTATTTCTGTTATTATGGTCTTACGCGTTGTAACCTCCCGGTTACCCCTGGCGATCTTATTCCCCTTCGTAGATAGTTTCCTTTTCCGTGTACGCATATAAGCTGCCACCCTGTACTTCGAGACTCTCATTCCGACGTCTCGAAATACAGGTGAGCAAGACTTCTTCATGTATATTAATTCGATTCCGACGACTCGAAATACAGTCTGGTCCTATTAGTTTCTCGAGTGTTTCCACCTCGCGGTGGTTTCCACGCGTACGTGGTTTCTCATTCAAAAACATTCCGATGGTGGAATAACGGCCCAACCACTCGAAATCAGCGACGACGAGACCAATACGAATTATCCGACTCCTTTCATCAAGAAGCTTCTAATTTTACACAACCTTGTGCACATGGCGTGGCTAATTATATTACTAGCCGCACGCATTGCGCATGTCGATAACGTGCCGGACTGGTGCGTTATTGCTTTATGGTCCTCTCCCTGGATAGTACGATAGTCATAAGCGTCCAGGACATGAACAATATCGCTCAGCACCCAACGCTTTACTTCGCCGATGGAAACATCGTGCTTTCTGCGTTGTCCACGGCACACAGTGGGCCAACGAGCGCCGACAGCAACATTACGGACGCATCCGATCCAGTGCCAATGGAACCAAAGTCACTGCTCTTTCGAGTCCATAAATCTTTGCTACTAGAAAACTCCGTCGTCTTTAGAGACATGCTTAACCTGGGCGACGCCCCTTCCGGGGTAAACGAGGAACACGATGGTGCGCCGGTGGTGCAAATGCCGGACTCCGCCGAGGAGGTAGAAGATCTACTGAAGACTTTCTACAGGCCGTGGTATGTGTTTGCCATAACGACTTGAATCCGAGTCCAATCGGTAATGTGTCGTTAAGCACATATCTACTTTCAGGGAGATTTGGCCCCAAAAGTACCATCCCGACACCTGCCTGCTGTTGAAGAACGTATTGGCTATGGCGATTAAATACCAGTTCGCCGACATCAGAAAGCGCATCGTGGCCCATGTCGAGACCGACTGGCCGAAAACGTTGGAAGAATGGGATTGGTTCGAGAACTACGTAGAGTCGATCCCCCCGTTTCAAAGATACAAGTACACAAACCCGGAGCCAGCCGCTACCGCAGTACTGGCATGGAGATTCGGCATTCACAGGATTCTTCCCGCTGTGTTCTATGAGCTCAGCAGAATAAGTCCATGCGACGATTGGGACGATATTAGCGTCTCGCCGGCCCTAAAGAGCCCGGAAATGCCGCATCCGGTGTTTTTTTCGTATATATCGAAACGAATGGTGCGTGCGGCGAGATGGAGTCTCTTAGAAGGAGACCACTTCCGGGTCATACTACGAGGACGCAGGAGAATGGAGCTTTTTATCGAAGAGGCACTAAACTCATTAAAAATCCAGGAAGAGTTCTGCGATTCCGGGAAATGCATCAAAGACCGTGGAAAGATGATTAAAACGCTGTGCACGACCGACTACACACGTGAACGTGATCCGCTTAATGCCCTGAGGCTCGAAGGTATGGATTTTGGAGCTGTTTGCGAAACCTGCAGACGTTTCTTCAAGATAAAGGCGGAGAGAATAAGGAAGAAAATATGGAAAAAGCTCCCCGAGTTTTTCGAACTCGGTGATCAATGCGTCTTAGCACTTGCTTCTCCTATCACTTCCGAGTCCGAGACCAGTAGTCATGTAAACGAAGACTGAGTTTAAGGTACGGCTTTCGTCTGTGTACGCTCGTACTACAGCTACTAAGTATTTCTCTACGTTTAGTACTAGCTGAGTCTGGTGATGTAAAGATTGAGGGGAGAAAAGAAAATCTCCCTCTAGGCATTTCGGACCGTGTTTCCGGTTTTTCATCTTCGTAGAAGTACTCATCTGGAACCAGCAGAATCTACGGGAAGGCGGTCAAACATTGCGATATTATCTGTGCAATCTTGTTATATTTGTAGATTTGGAATTTTACGGGTCCGGGAAGTACGGTTTCAAGCCGAAAGCTATGTCCCACACAATTGTCTCAAATTCTTGACGGTAAATATCCCGGAGTTGCGGATGACAGGGTACAGCGGATTGGTTTGAGTGATCGTATCAAGAATCAAGATCTGTGAAAGGTTTTCAGAGTGTTTGGTGTTGTGGAACAGCGCTTGGAAGGAACATGGTCACACTATCATAACGCGGCATGACAAACACATCCTTTGCGTTTGTTTTCCTCATGTTTTGCACGTACGAAATAAGAGCATCAGGATAAACCCTCCGCTACACTGACCCGGGCCACTCACTGCTCAGATGATAAGATGTTTACCCGAAGCACGGACCTTCGAGCGCCGGGGTTCATCCTTAGCAAGATTACATGATTTTTGGTATAACAAATGTTGAAGGAGCGCTTCCGTTTCTTTGCTTTATTGCTCTATCATTTATGATGGATTCTGTCACTTTATACAGTAGCATGTTTTACAAAGATTGGTCCACAAGGACTGCATTGTTGTGTTTTTAAAAACTTCAGACTCTCCAGGACACATTTGTGATCTCAATTCGTTCGCCGGCGCGTCTTGGCTCACAACCGCCATGAGCCCGCCTCCAATTTTCTATCACTTTTTCTCCTCGCCACTGCCCTACGCGCCGACGCTCGCGCTCCAGAACTTTATTCACGGCGTTCAGCTCGCTCGCCGGCGAGCCGCTGGAAGCCACCGCGACTACCTGTTGCTCCTCGAGCACCGGCCCGTATTCACCGCGGGCCGCCGCCAGCTCGAGGACGACGTCGCCGCTGAGCGCGAGAGGCTGCGCCGCATGGGCGCAGACTTCTCAGGCACGCAGCGCGGCGGCGAGCTGACGTACCACGGTCCCGGGCAACTCGTGGGCTACCCGCTGCTCGACCTCGCGCGCGCCGGCGCGTCGGGACAAGCAGGCACGCTGCCCGTGCGCGATTACATTTGCCGCGTACAGCGCATGCTGCAGGCACACCTGCGCGACGCGCACGACATCCCGGCCGTACCAGCCCCGCACACGGGCGTATTCGTCGACGACGGCGACGGGCGCGGAGCGCGTACGAAGCTCGGGAGCATCGGTGTACAGGTGCGACACCGACTGACGACGCACGGGTTTGCGATGAACGTGACGCGCGAGCCACTCGCGTGGTTCGACACAGTCATTGCGTGCGGGCTTGCGGACGTACGGGCTGGCGCGATCGCGGGGAGGAGTAGGAGCGTCGGGCCGGCGGATGTTAGCGTTTCGGGCGAGGTGCCTGGCGTGGTGGGTTCGTTTGGGCGGGTGATGGAGAGGGAGATGGTGAGGCTGGATATCGAGGAGGACGACGAGGTCACGAGGGTGATAGTGGACCTCGAGGAGGAGGCTAGAGCGCTGCAGCGCGAGAGCCCGGCGCCTTCGAAGCCGATATTATAACTTCAATTCATCTTTCTGCTTTCGACTGGCTCTGGACCTTGTCCGACAGTACCTTAAGCTGTAAGCTGCACGATCTTTCGCGTTAATTACAATTGATAAATGGGGACTTCTACCAGGTAACTCCGTCTCCCACTCTCATTTCCCTCCTGATAACCCTGCACAACCCCGCAACTCTCATCGTTCGAAGCCGCAAGGAACCACCTCCGCAAGAAAAACCCCTGCCGTATCCTGATTCTGATCGTTCTGTCTCCACAGAGCCACATGCCAATCAGCGCCCGTGCATAAAGTTCTTACTTGCCAAGCCTATTCGTAGAGTTTCGTTTTTCCAATTCGTTGCTTCTAACTGTACTTTACTGTATTGTCTTTATACACGTCTTTTGACTTTTCGTTAGGCAGCTTCTATTCGCACATTCGCAGCGCGCGCGCGGGCTCGAATGCCCGAGCCGCGTCTCCGGCTTGACCCTTTCAAATTTTGTTTTCGCTTTCGGCCCTCGTTTTCCAACAGCCAGGCTCTCCTAACTTTGTTTCCTTTCGGACCCCCGCTGCTTCGCGGTTCGCGCGGGCTACCCTATCTCGCCTCCTCGGGCGTGCCAGGATTCAGCGTCAGTCTCGCCGACTTTCGATGGTCCGATGTTTGAATTAATTGATCGCACATGACCGGTCAATGTGTCTTTCTTCCCGTGCTTCCCGTCATACCAGGTATGGGGACTCAGCCTTAGCCGCGTCTATTCGGGGGGTGGCGTATCACTTACCGAAATGCAAATTGCAAACGCATTTGCATTTGGTCGTTCGCGTTGGATTCGGAGCTCCGTCCGGCCCTTTCTCATTCCATCGTCGGGCTCCACAGAGGTGAAATTTACAAAATGAAATGCAAGGTAAGGCAAGGGTCAGGTTCGGGTAAGTAGCTTGTACAACTGTTCAATGAGGGGTATGCTGCTGCTGAGGTAACCAATACACGGACGATGGGAGAGACAAGTACGAGGAATGAAGAACGAATGATGGACGAGGGAACGAAAGATGAAAAGGCGTCAACTCTGCATAACGTGAAGAAAAAGATGATATGACATGAAACGAAACGAAAAGGAGAGATCAGAACCAGAACCGACACGACGCCGTGTTTGGACTGCTCGGACTGGACGGGACGCTATCGTCCTCGTGCCCTTCCGCGGCTTTCGTGTGCCGCCGCGAGCGTTTTGCGCGTTTGGGGTGCTTAGATGGCCTGCCCCAGGCAATGTTGTCTTCGTCCATCGACTCGGCCTCGAACTATTCAAAATAATGTGCCATCAGTGCCGATCCCTTCCGAAACGTAATAACCGTGTATGCTCACTGAGTCGTTGCTCTCGGCGTAGGCTAAGCTGTCGGAGCTTAGGTTTTGACCGCGATGGGGACGCGACTGCGGACAGCGGTGTGAGCTCGCGACGTAGGTACACAGGGGTTAGGTGTGGCTTACTGCGCCGAAGATGCGACAAAGTCTGGCTCGAATGGATTGGAGCTTCGAGGGCGGCGAGGACGTGCGCTCACGGTAGATCTCGTGGTGTTCAGTGTGGTACTTGGGTGTGCTCTGTAGATCTCTGGTCAGCGCGGTGAGGGCCTCTGAGAAGAATGAACATACGTACGAATGAAGAGTCCCATGATGACCGGTAGACAGTGTTGGACGGCATGGCGGTATTGGTGCGGGAGAAATGCTCGTGTTCGTGAAAAGGGGGCGTGGTAGAGTCGTCAACGTGAAGCCAAAGGCTTTTAAAGGACTCGTCGAAGGGAGCCCTCCCGGTATATTTTCTGAGAGAAAAGAAGCAAGGTCGTACGACGACAGCTCCGCAGCAGCTTGGGGCGCTGCAAATTTTCGAGCGAGCGCGAGTAGAAGAAGTTTGAGGAAGATGGGGCGTTTCCCGCACAGCACGGCGCAGTTATGTGGGGCGGATAGAGCGCTGCACCCCAAGTCGGAGTGCTAGTGTGTTTATAGCAGACCAACCGGGACGAAATGTACCGGGGTAAACCAATGGGAATGCTCGGTTTCCCGCTTACGTGCTACCGGCGCCCATCCCGTGCTATTAGTATTACAGGCCGCCTAGTGCGGGGAAAGCCACGCAGCGGCTAGCCTTGGTTAGCGAGGGGTTGGAGGATCCCGTGCTCGATGAGTAACCCTACTCGAGGCGCGGGCTCCCTCGGGGTTACGCGGGTAAGTATGCAGGGAAGACGAGCTGGGCGAATGAGGCGAAACATGTTGGTCTATGGCGCGCATGGCACTGGCTGGGGCGAGCAACTCGGGCCGCCCGCAAGAGGGGTCGAGGCTAACGCAGAAAAGCTGGAATTCATCCCAGCGGCGATAGCGGCGTGACTGTGACCGGGCGGGAGGCGGGGCGGGCACAGCGACGCCGAGAACGGTAAAAAGGCTCGCACGCCACAGGGTTTGCCGCTGATGACGTCAGCCGCAGCACTCCCGCATGGGCTCCCGCTTTTAGTAATGTTTTACTCAGAATGTGGCTTTGCACGTGCGCACACGTCACGAGGCGTCACGAGATAACACGGGACGCGATTTGCTTGCTCCCATGCCGACTGATCTGGGGAAAGGCCTGTTGCACCTCTATGGTAATCCTTTCAG
>JAKOPK010000182.1:0-55824 GCA_024195185.1 Coniferiporia weirii
GAGATGTGCCGTTCGCTTACGAGAAAGTAGACCATGCTGGCAGTCTTACGGGGAGAGCTCTTTGCGACAGTTAATTACGTCAGGTTAATAATTGGTCCTGGCCTCAGTGGAAAAATCACCCAAAAGTATTTGATCTAAGTCAACGAAGAACATATAATTAATGGAGAAGCAGAGGAGCAAAATAAGAGTACATACCTCTTTGTCAAGGTTTGCGACTGAGGAAAACAGTTAGGGGAGCTTCCATCGGTTTAATTTTTAAGGACTTAACTGGTATCGTAACAAAGAATGGTCGCGATTGCGATATCCACATAGAGATCTTCCACGAAGATGGGGAGAAAGAACTGAAGCTCTGCGGGATCGATAGGCTCTACACTTGATCGGTTCAATATCATTGCGAATGTCGTTGCAGCCGAAATGCACGCGATATACAAAAATGTACGGGAGATTTAGACTGATACTGGCAGTTTTCTTTGGAGGAGTCGATCTTAAATGAGGGAATCTGACGCCGAAAGGTCTTCACCTTTTCATCCGTAAGGACCTGTGTCGAGTTTCGAGCTCACACGAATTTACATATACGGAAGGCGAGGCAACATTGTACTGAGGTGCAACGGGTGTTCTCGAGTCGCCACTGGATGACCCCCATCGGCGTTCTCGGTATATTCAAGGGAAGTGAGATGATCACGCAGTTTTGTCGCTCTCCGAAGGACTTGGTGCGGCACTGGATTATGTGCAATTGTAGGAGCTGAAGGTTAACAAGCACCGGACGACCGAGTTCACCGACAAGATGTGCTGCAGCCTGATTATCACTGGGGCAAGTTGTCAGTAACCTGCATGCTGCTTAAGTGTTAGCTACGTGTGGCCAAGTCGCCGGCTATAGCCATCACCCACAGCTTTCTGATCATCTTGCTACAGGGCTGAGGCTGACGCTGCGTTCGTTGCGGGAGACGGCGGCGCTGGGGCTGGCGAAGATGCGGACACAGATGCGGACACGGACCCCCGCCGCATCGTGCACTTTGTGGAAAACGCCGAGGAGAACAGACGTGTGCCGGTCAAGCTACACCACCCCGCTACTCATGAGCCCGAAAATGAGTCCAAGGGCCAGACTTGATAATTGTCAGGAAGGAGATGCGCTACGGGGTCGTGTACGATCAATGACTTTCCGAGTGTAAATTATGAATCACCATGTAGTCTAGGACCATGTATACTAGTATTCAGTTTTGTGAGTTTCAATTGTGAAGGTGCTCACATTAATATTTTAAAAATCCGCGCCTTTTCACCATCGCCCGCAATGCAAAATGGCCAGTGCCACGAATGCCATTTGAATACGTTTCTGGGTCAAACACTTCGTTTTTTCGGTTTTGGACTCAACTGTCCGTGAGCGCATCTGTTCAACATGCACGTAGACCAGCAAAGCCGGATTTGAATCAGCATCACCAGCGCCCATGGTCTAGGATCGGGATCGCGGGAGCGGTGTCGTCGCGCTGGAATGAGTTGCTCAGACTGGCTTTCCTCACGACGACCATTGTAACCCTTTCTCTCGTACAAGCGTGTCGCTCACAGCACACGACTCGTCAAGGACGAACGATCAACCCTCAATTCCTCACCGATGAGTATCCGTACAAAGCTGGACGACGCGGGCACGATCCTTGCCGTCGTCGTCGCGTATTGGTTTCGCACGCGCCATCCTCGGCTCCGAGCTTTCGAGTATCCTCTTCGCTGCGCCTGTATTGGGCGCACTCGTCCGATTTCGCGTCCATTATGCGCCGCGCCGGGGTGCGGATGATGCTGAGGATGCGGATGAGGTCCTGAGGACCGCAGATGAGGAGACGGAGGAGGTTAGGAACTATCCGCATATGCTAAAGAGGACGCTGGCTATCGAGGTGAGTGATGTTTTTTGTGCGTTTATTTCAGAGGTTGCGGTCCTCGAAGGACTTTTCTACTCGATTTAAGACCTTTTTGCTTTATGGGGATAGTCCAGGGTACCTTGGGTACTGTAAGCCGATGCTGCCTCTCCTCCTCAGGGAAAAATGGGCCTCTTCAAAGGCATAGTGCCAAAGCTCATCATCTTCTTCTTCACGTCAGCTGGGTCGTCGCCATCCTTCCCAACCGAACGCGCGCGCCCTTGGGCCGCGCTCGCCACTCCGCAGCTGCGCGGTGCGCTCCTTGCCCACCTCTTACGCGCCCTCTACATCGCGCTCGTCGAGCGTCCGCTTGAGAAGCTCATCGCCGGCGACCCGCAGCGCAGCAATCCGTCCCCGCAGGAGATCGCGTTCTACATCTCGCTTATGCTGGCACACTGGGTGCCCAGTCCATTGCTGATTGCGCCACTTGAGGTTGCGGCTGCGCGATTGTGCGTTGTGCACCCTGCACAGGAGTCTTCGTGGACTGGCGAGGTGGCTGTCGGGGGCGAGGCAATTGAAGAGGCTAAGGTCCCAGACGTCGAGATTGCGGCTGATGACATGGGCAAAGACCTTGCTGCTGTGCCTTTCCAAGATAATATCGAGGAAGTCGAGACCGAGGTCAAGCCGGCCCAGCCCTCGAAGTCGACGGACCCGGCCGGACCCCTCCCCCGGGCTTTCAGGTGCGTATTTTTCTCACTATTATCTCGTTTTTCTTCCTCACACATTCCGTCAGGCTCCGTCACGAGCCACATGCAGGCTTGGTGCCCTGCATCCGCGAAGTCTTCGCGGAGGAGGGTCTGAGTGCGCTGTATCGCGGATGGTGGATGACGGTACTCGGTCTTATGCGCGCCACAGCGTAAAGTACTCCGTGAAAATGGCTTGGTTACATGGAGACCTTCATCTCGCACAATTTGTATCTATTTATACAATGTTTTAATTATGCCACTGAACGTAACGTACAGCACAAAAATCCATAGAAGTCAGAAATTAATCGTCCGAAAACAAAATCACCTCGCCGCAGTCTCCTTCCGCGCGTCCTTACGCGCCTGAGCAAGTTGCTTGTCGAGCTTCGCGAACAGCTTGTGGCGCGCAGACGCGCTCGCGGACTCCTTCGCGAGCTCCTTGTTCGCCGACTTGTTCTGCTCGACATAGCTCATGTATGCCCCGCCGCTCAGCGCGCCGAGGCTTCCCATCGTCCGCTTCGCGGAGCTGACCTGGGCCCCGAAGTGCCTCGTGGTGACTGTCCCCGGCAGGTCATCGTCGTCCCCGCGAACGTCATTCCCGAGATCTGCGTCGCTTTCGTTCGCGAGTAACTCGCGCGAGATGAGCTCGATTTACTTGTCGCGCGTGCGGTGCGCAGGATCTGGCAGCGTAAGCTAGACTGGATCGCGACCCGCGTCCGGTGATGTCGGTAATGTGAGGAACGGGCGAAGGAAAGCAGGGAGGCAAGAGATTGAAAAGCAAGAGACTGGCGGGCCAGGCTTGAAGTTTGTACTATAGGCCAGCCTGAGAGTGGAGGCAAGCACCTCATGCGGGGATTAACAGTCTCCCATTCGACCGCGTCGCCGTAAATGGCTATTGGGTGCACTTACGAAATACAGTGTAAGTAAGGTACGGCGTTCCGCATTTAGAACTTGATGCAGCAAGTATCATATACATTTTGAGCTCATAAACCGCTAGTTCAACTAGTACATACGACACGATTCTGATCCACAAGAAAATTGGCACGGAGGAAGCACGAATAAAAGCCTACACCGAAATCTCCGCAAATTGTACTTCGCTTACACTCCGACTGCGAGCCCTGTAGCTCGTGCCTCCATTGACACCTCTTTCGGCAGCTTCATTCAGATTGACCAACAGCCGACATCCTACTATGCATGGAAAGGCAGAGGACTCTAACATATTCTGCACGATACCAAATGCTGGGTTGACTCCGGATTCCCCCTGGTCCACCCAAAAAAATGTGATGTGCGCTACGCTGCAGATCATTACGCTGAAATATATGATTAAATCGGTCAAACCGGGTGAGAGGCGAAATAATTACGCGACAAAATAGAGAGCTTGATCTTGTATAAGCACTCTAACAAGGCTGATGTCGTTGAACCCAGCCGACTCCCGCCAGAGATTGGCAGCTTTATAGAGAGCAAGAGTCGTCAAAATAAGCTCAAATACGAGTGGGCCCGTCCTAGAATAACGTGAGTCCGAATTCCTTCTGTGGCTATGTGCACAAACCAGTATAGAGTCTCAAATAAAGGAGGAATGTCGTTGCTGAGACAGAACACAAAGCCTTCTGCACCCCCTGCGGATACTGGTCCGCCGCGGGTGAGCTATTTAGCCGAGATCCAGGGAAATCGGCACGCACCATTTTCTAGTATAGTAGTGTTAATCAATACTCCAAGCATGAAGGCAGATTCCACAACAAACAAAACTTTGAGGAACACGGATAATTTCTTTGCTAACGAGGCTGAGCAGTTTCATAACGAACTCTAAGCGAAGAAAATACCTTCATGCCATAATACAAGGACTCTCATCAAGAGAATATCTGTAACAAGTGCGACGGTGAGTAAACGAGAAAAGTAGGGAAGAAAATGCATAAATACAGTCTATTAGAACAATAGTCATCCAGTCTGAGTTCAAGATAGCCATCAACTTTATTCTCATTAAGGACAACTGGACTTGATGCTCACCTCCCATACTTGCCCCCCAAGTGAAAAGGTTGCCTGTAATTCCGTTAGTTTGTGACCGCGACTAAAAATGTTCGTCTTACACCTAGAATGTTTCACAGTCCTCAAGGCAACTGTACGAGGTCAATACCACGACGCACTTACAGCTTTGGATTTGTGTGATACAAACCGTCCTCTTTTGTAAATGTAATTATAATCGATGTATGCATATAAACCTATCTAGCGAAGTAAGCTTACCCATTATTTTCGTAAATGTAGCAAAAATTCCTATGTACCGATTCTAGAATAAAGCGTGCATTAAGTCAGCCATTTGTGATTTATTTCTTTCAATTACCGAGAGATGTGCCGTTCGCTCACGAGAAAGTAGACTATGCTGGCAGTCATACGGGGCGAACTCTTTCCGACAATTCATTACGTCAGGTTCCTAACTGGTCCGGGCATTAATAGAAAAATTACCCAAAAGTATTTGACCTAAGTCATCGATGAGCATATGATTAATGGAGAAGCAGGCGAGCAAAAGAACTGTAAGTACCTCTTTGTCAAGGTTAGTGACTGAGGGAAATAGTTAGGGGAGTCTCCATCGGTTTAATCTTTAAGGGCTCAACTGGTATCGTAACAAAGAATGGTAGTGATTGCGACAGACACATATAAATCTTCCACACCGATTAAGAGAAGGGGCTGGATCTCTGCAGGGTCGATAGGCTCTACACTTGACCGGTCCAACAGCATTGTGTGTAGCGTTGCAGATGAGGTGTACTCGATACACAGGAGAAGTATGGCCAAGTCGATATCGATATGACAGCTCACTTCGGAAAGGACTCGCGCCAGAGTCAATCTTATATGGCGGAGTCTCTGAGAATCAAAAATTATTTACTTCTTTCGTACAAGGATGAGATGTAAGGGCTTCTATCCTTTCGATTGGAAACGAATAACATGCACAGGGGCGAGATCCGCCTCATAATAATAAAACAGGGTATCAAGGTACCATGATGGCGTTCGTGAGACGTCGTTGGGTGGCTTCTCATAGACCTCCTGGGTATTCTCACGGGAAGCAAGCGGTTTCGCGTACCTTAGAGGAATGTGGTGCGGCTCTACTAATATATGACGAAGCCACTATGAGCTGCACTACAACCTAGCTATCACTTGGACGAGTCGGCAATGGCCCGTACGCTTCTTGTTGCCGGTCACGACGGTCACGACGGCGAACGCGATGGCGGTAAAGCATTGGGTCTGGGGACACTGTAGTAAAGTAACTCAAGGGCGGACGTACATGGGGTGATAATTCGTCTATGGATTCTTACGCGTCCATACACCTGCGTCAAGCTGGAATGCCGGTATCGTCGATATGGTCTGTGACCGCTCTGTGGCTACTAAATACCGCAATCGCCGGCTATAGCCGGCCCTGCGCGTCATCCCTTATGTCCGGACTCCGGAGTCCGAACGAACGCAATCCACTAGATATCATAAGTTTAATAGCAAGCTTTCTTTGAGTCGCTCACCGCACACCTCGCCCATTCTAAACGTCTTAAAGGAAATATTCAGAATGTCTCCAGACCTCGGAACAGGGCACGCCTCACTACTCTCTGCACTGCACCAGTGTCAGACGGCGATACGGACTTCACACGCGCGTTTGATCGTGCATTTTCACAAGCTGCACGCATGCATTCGGGCCTTGATCGCGAGAAGATGAGAGATGATGTGCGCGCGGCACGCGGTGCGATGCAGGCGGCGAATGTAAAGTTTGATAATGTGCGCTGTGAGATTGATCCGGGAAGTGAGGTGAACTGGGTTTCTTCGTGGTCCCCTTGAGTTGCATATTTACGCCTTGCACGTTAGACTGGAATAGAGACGGGTACGGTGAGCGGGACGTGGACGGTCACTCGTTCGATGAAGTTCCGCGTCCGGACTCCGTGCTGCCCCGGCGCGGATGCAACGCGTTGCCACGTTCGAGGCGCGGTACGAAGTTGAGGAGAACGGCCGTGTACCGATCAAGCTGCACTACCCCGCTACCCATGAGCCTGAAAGTGAGCCCAAGGGCCAGGCTTGATAATCGTCGGGGAGGAGATGCGCGGGATCGTGTACGATCAATGGCTTTCCGAAAGTGCAATCATGAATCACCATGTAGCCTAGGACCGTGTATACTAGTGTATTAAGTCTTACAGGTTTCCGGTTGCAGATGCTCACATTTAGAAAAATACGCGCCTTTTTACTGCAATGCAAATGGCCGGCGCCATAATATCTTTTGAATACGTTTCCGAGTCAATCACTTCGTTTCTTCGTCTTCTTATCTTTTATTTTTTATTTTTTGGTTTTGAACTTATCTGTCTGTGCGCATTTGTTCAAAAACGGAGGCTTTCAAAGTTGCGTCGACACGAATGCCGTGGTCGTGTCATTTGTCACATAATACAGAGGTTGGTCTGTAGATACGTCTATTATCTAAGCCGATGATGCGAATGTTGCGGGAATCGAAGACGCCTGTGAGAATGCAGACATAGACCCTACCACATCGCGCATACTCCCCACGCTCACAAGCGTCGGCGCGCAAGGGAACTCGATGCAGCTTTCATCACATAAATTAATCCTATAAACTACCAGTACCACTACTCGTGCTTACCATAAGTGACCGATCACCACGTCTAAAAAATGTTTTAGTAATTTGCACTTTTTTCGTCAACGAGGCGCTCGTTCCTTACAGAAACTCGTATTTGACTTCTTGTGTCTGGTGTGCAAGTAGCTTCTGAATTTGAGTGCGATGGCACAAATGCTTCAATTGTAATGAGTCAACTCCAGATTCTGAGATGTGCATATAAGCTGGCTTCCTCCCCCTGTAAAACTTGGAGTCGACTAGGATTTACTCTGAAACAGCTTGTGTCTACCACTTAATATATTATGGATATCCTCTGAATTTATTGGATTTTACTCTTAAGTGTGTCGTGAGCTATGATGATATCCTTCATAAATGTGTGCATTTAGGCCTAAAACCAGCCCAATATTGATGACGAGCTTGTATTTCAACAAGGATTAAACTATGGTACCTGTAAGCTACTATTGAGGTTGTGCATAGACTATGGATCACCCATGCAAGGTTTCAGTGTATTCTGTGATGCACATAAATTTCTATGAAGAAAGATAAGGCACAAAATCGCATTTTTGAGACATATTCCAAAACAGACTTTTACTCAACTACAATTGTATTATTGTCTACACTGCTGCTAAAATCTGTCAGAATAACCATATCGTGTCTAGGTACACGCTTGAATATTTTGGAAAAGAACTGATGAGCTGATCGGAAATAATTGTCATTTTACCTGGAAATCAGGGTGATCGGTCACTTATGGTAGACACGAGTAGTATCTACGATGCAATTCTGATTCACGCACACAGTACATTAATCCACAAAAATCTGGCACCAGGGAAATACAACTAAAAGCACACTAGGATCTACGCAAATTCTATGTCGCTCTCACTCCGATTCGGAACCCTGTAACTCGTACCTCCGTTGACACCTCTTTCTGCCGCTTCACTCAGGTGGACCAGTAGTCGACATCCTACTATGCACGGAAAAGCAGCAGCTGTTAACATGTCCTGCACGATATTAAATGCTGCGTTGACGGATTCCTCATAGTCCACCCAATAAAATGTGATATGCGCTACGCTGCAGATCATTACTCTGAAATACACGATTAAATCGGCCAAACTGGGAGAGAGGAGAAATAATTACGTGACGAAATAGAGGGCTTGGTCTTGTATAAGCACTCTAACAAGATTGACACCATTAAACCCAGCCGATTCTCTCCAAAAACGGGAAGCTCCGTAAATAGCTAAAACCATCAAGATAAGCTCAAATACGAGTGGGGCTGTCCTGTCATGACGTGAGTGCGAAAACCCTCGGAGGCTTTGTGCACAGACCAGTATAGAGTTTGAAATAAAGGGGGAACGCTGACCCCAAGACAGAGCGCAAAACCTTCAGCAACTCCTACAGATACTAGTCCGCCACCGGTGAGCTATTTAGCTGAAATCGAAGGAAATCTTCACGTACAATTCTGTAGCATAGTGTATTTAATCAGTATCCCAAGCATGAGGGCGGACTCCGCGGCAAACAGAGCTTTGAGGGACATAGCCAATTTCTTTGCTATCGAGACTTTAGATATTGTTGGGGAGTTCCATAACGATATTTAAGTCAAGTTATATACCGTCGTGCCATAATGCAAGGACCCTCATCAGGAGAATATCTGCAACGAGCGCGGCAGTGAGTATAAGAGAAAAGCAGGGGTGGAAATCCATACAGTCTATTAGAACAATAGTTATCCAGTCTGGATTCAAGATCAGCATCAACACTGTTCCCATTAAGAACAACATGACCAGTGCTCACCTCCCACACTCGCCCCCCAAAAGGAAACTTTGCCTATAATCCCGTCAGTCCGAAACCGCAACAGAAAACTGATCACTTACACCTATAATGTCACACGTTCCTCAAGACAGTGGAACGAGATCAACACCATGACGCACTTACAGCTTTAGGTTCGTGTGATACAAAGCGACTTGTTTGCAAATGCCATCATAATCGATATAAGTGTCTATCTAGCGAACTAGGCTTACTCGTTATTCTCGCAAATGTGGCACAAATTCCTAAGTACCGATTCTAGAATAAGGTGTGCGTTAAGCCAGCCGTTTGCGACTTATTTGTTTCAATTAGCGAGAGATGTGCCGTCCACTCACGAGGAAGTAGACTATGCTGGCAGTCATACGGGGCGAACTCTTTGCAACAGTTAATTACGTTAGGTTAATAACTGGTTCGGGAATTAATGGAAAAATCACCCAAAAGTATTTGACCTAAGTCATGGAAGAGCATATGATTAATGGAGAAGCAAGCGAGACAAAGAACTAACTGTACGTACCTCTTTGTCAAGGTTAGTGACTGAGGGAAACAGTTAGCTGGGCTTCCAGCGGATTAATTTTCAAGGACTTGACTGGTATCGTAACAAAGAATGGTAGCGATTGCGATAGACACATAGAGATATTCCACTTCGATGGAGAGAAAGGGCTGAAGCTCTACAGGATCGATAGGCTCCACACTTGAACGGTTCGATAGTATTGTGGGTGACATTGCAGTTGAAATGCACGCGATGCACAAGAAACGTAAGGGCAAGTTGGGGTGGATATTGACAGTTTTCTCCAAGGGGGACTCGCGTAGGGATCACCCTTATATAAATGGATCTGTTCTAAATTTAAAGTGTTTGTTGCCAGACCAGTCAGGGAAAGATACTCAATGGTGAGCAAGTCAGTATTGAAAACGAGATGCACCGATGGATGTTCTTAAGCCATCACTGGGTGATATCCTGTGGGCGCTCTACATGTAGGTCCTAAATGGTGGAGGAAGGAAGAGTTCCACGCAGATCCGCTTTTCCCCCGAAGTACCTGGAGCAGCGCCAGATGATGTGCAATATAAGAGTTGATGGTCAACATGCGTCGGACGACCGACGTCCCCGAAAGATTGTAAGCTGGTCATCAGCAGGATGAGTTGCCCGCGGCCTATGCGCCGCTTCTTAACGATATTGATTGCGACGGCGAACATGATGGAGATAGCAGCGATGATGCTGTTAGCAGTGAGATAGAGGTCTATGCCTGTGTCATATCAATTGTTAATATTAGATACAGTATTGGACTTGGTCTGAGACCGTGCATCGTCGCTCCCGTCCGAGCTCTGAGCAAGACACCCACCCCCCTGCGCACCCTCCGCGCATTCTTCACCCCCGCCGAACGTGCGCGCCCTTGGCCGTGCTCGCCATCCCACAGCCGCGCGGCGCGTTCCTCGCCTACCTCCTACGCGCCCTCTATATCGCGCTTGTCGTGCGCCCACTTGTGAAGCCCATCGTCAGTGACGCACAGCACGGCAATCCGTCCCCGCAGGAGACCGTGTTCTACATCGCGTTGATACTGGTGCTCCAAGTGCTCAGTACCCTGCTAATTGCGCCGCTTGAGGTTGCTGCTGCGCGATTGTGTATTGTGTATCCTGCGCAGGAGTCTGCATGGTCTGGCGAGGTGGCTCTTGAAAGCGAGGCAGTTGAGGAGACTAAGGTCCCGAACTTCAAGATTGCAGCTGATGATATGGGCAAGGACCTTGTTACTGTGCCTTTCCAAGATGATATCGACAAAGTCGAAACTAAGGTCAAGCCGGCGGTGTCTGAAGCGCAGGACACCGCGCCGGCGCAGGCTGGCAGCCCACGAAGTCGACGGACCCGACCGGACCGGGCTTTCAGGTGCGTGTCTTTCTCTCTCACTATTATCTAGTTTTTTTTTCCCCTTGCACATCCCGGCAGACTTCGTCACGAGCCATATGTGGGCTTAGTGTCTTGCATTCGCGAAGTCTTCGCCGAGGAGGGTCTGAGCGCGCTGTATCGCGGATGATGGCAGTATTCGGTCTTTTGCGCGCCACGGCGTAAAGGACTCCGTGAAAATGGCTTGGTTACATGGACACCTTGGTTTCGCGCAATCTCTATTTACTGTATTTATACAATAGTTTAATTATACCACCGAACATAGCGTACAGCACAAAAATCCGTAAAAGTCAGAAACGGATCGTCCGAAAACAAAATCACCTCGCCGCAGTCTCCTTCCGCGCGTCCTTACGCGCCTGAGCAAGTTGCTTGTCGCGCTTCGCAAACAGCTTATGGCGCGCAGACGCGCTCGCGGACTCCTTCGCGAGCTTCTTGTTTGCCGACTTATTCTGCTCGACGTAGCTCATGTGCGCCCCACCACTCAGCGCGCCGAGGCTGCCTGTCGTCCGCTTCGCGGCGGGTATGCCGCCCGCGCGCTGGCCTGGGCCGCCGAAATGCTTCGTAGTGACTGTCCCCGGTAGATCATCATCGTCCCCGCGCACGTCGTTCCCGAGATCCGCGTCGCTTTCGTTCGCGAGTAACACGGACGAGATGAGCTCGATCTGCTCGTCGCGTGTGCGGTACGCGAGGTCAGGCAGCGTCTGCAGCCCGTCGAGGTGCGTGATCACCTTGAATGCGTACCCCTGGTCGATCAGGAATTGCTGCCGTTTCGTACTATAGAACATCTCCTGCGTGTCCTTTGAGACGAGCGAGTAGAAGAATGCATTGAACCCCTCGTCGTTTCGCCGCTTTGCACGCAGGATACGCCCTAGCCGCTGGGCTTCTTGTCGTCGTGAGCCGAAGTGTGAGGAGATTTGAATGAGGCATGTCGCTTCTGGCAAATCGATCGACGTGTCGCCGACTTTCGACAGGAAAATCGTGTTGACCTTCGGGTGGTGCTGGAAGTGCTGGAGTACGCGCATACGCTCGACCTGGGACGTGCCGCCGTGGATGTAAAGCTTCCCCAGCTTTCGTGCGTAGTGCTGCAAACTAGTCAATATACAATATAATAGTAAAGTCACTCTTCCTTACCTCCAACGCATACACGTTGTCTGAGAAGACAATGATCTTGTCTCCCCTATCTTCGTGGTACTTGATGAGGAACTGACACGCCTGAATCTTATTCGGGTTCATGCAGTACAATAGCATGCGCTTGCGCGACTGCTCCCGTAGATACTCGCGGTAGAATTCCGGCGTCATAGGACACCATACTTCCGCGCATTGCACGTTCGCGATATGACCTTTCGCGGCGAGGTCCATCCAGTTCGCCTCGTACAGCTTCGGACCAATCATGTAGTTAAGATCAGTGATCTTGTCATCCTCGCGCACGAGTGTCGCAGTGAGTCCGAGTTTCGAGTGAGCCTTGATAGTCGTCACGACACGTCGGAACATTGCCGCAGGGACGACGTGCACCTCATCAAGCAGGATGAACCCCCATTCTCGGCCTTGCAAGAATTCCATCATCTTCTTGGACTCGTGTGATCGGTTGTGCGTGTTCGCAACCATGGAGTACGTTGACACGACAATACCGCTGTCGCCTGCGAACTGTATACAAGTTTAGAAAGAAGAGATGCATTATATACCGTTTTGCGTACCTTCTCTTTTTGATCGGCAGTAAAGACTGCGATTTGTTTCTCGGTGATGTTCGACCACTGCATGAATTGTTGTTTCCATTGCATGACAGACACCCTAGAAAAATATTAGAAAGATAACGTTTCGGTTTGTCGTTTAACTCACGATGAGGTTGCAAGTACAAGACATGACTTTTTGATCGTACATGCAGCCGTGATACCTACAAGCGTCTTCCCTGCACCACATGGTAGTACAATAATGCCAGACCGAGCACGACTAATGGGGAATTAGAGGAGCTGCAAAAATTGATCGTGGGAGGACGCACCCGTTCCCAAACATTTTACTCAGACTCGTCTCTTGATACGGTCGGATAACAGTTGACGGTTTTAGATCAATGTCCAAGTTTGCATTAATGGTATCGTTACGGAAATCGTACTCCTCAAGCATGGGATATTCGAGCTCATTACAGCGCTTTTTTACTTCCTATAGTAGCTTTGTTAGTACGGATACGCCTAAGAACATGAATACGAACATCAATTTTCGAGTCGTTTATCTCGAATGCGTGCACGTTATCGTCGTCTTCATCAATCTCGTCATTGTCCACTCCGACGACACTTGTAAACAAGTCAGCGTCAGTCTGTTTTTTCGCGCCGGGGGGACCAGGTGTCTGTCCGCCTGCGCCCGCCTCCTTCGTGCCAGGAATCACGAGACCAGCCCTTGTTGGCGCTTTAGATGTCGTTAACGCAGCAGTGACCACATCGTTGGGCTGCTGTTGCTGTTGGAGGATAACGCGCGCCTCGCGAATAACGCTATCCTTTAGCAAAAACTGCAGCGTATCCGGGTGGCTTGATTCGATGAAGTACTTATTGTGCTTGAGGACAAGCTTGACCTTGCCGTATGACATCGTACGATCACGGATGAAGCCCACGATAGTATCGGGAACGGGCACCTTTGGTCTGTCAACAAACGATCAGAGAGATAGCAGAAGAGGGCATACTTTCGACAGGCGGTTGAGGACCTTCGACACCAAAATGAGCGTCGTCAGCATGAGTCATGCCTGCCAAACGTACCTCGATGATATCTTCCGTTTGCAGACCAACAGACACGGCAGCGTATAGCGAGTACGCAGTGAGCTTGTATTCGTGAATAAAGGCGGGTCTATTGGAGTCCTCGTTCTAGCACAGTACTCTACAACAAAAGGTGATGCGCACCTGCTGACAGGTTCGCTTATTGCCACCAGAAAGTCTTGCGCCTGCTCTGCTATAGGCGAAAACCCTTCTAAGATGATGTGCCCATCCTCTGGACTGATCCACAGTGGTCGTGAAGCGTGGTCCGGCTTTAGATGTAACCATGAAAAGTCCTGATCCATAAAAATGTGCGAGACCAGCTTGTTATGTGCCCGTCGATGTGCAGAAAACGAAGATATCCCAGTCGCACCCGCTACAGCATCTTGCTCGTCCTCAGCCGCACGCCGCTCCTCCGCCAGCTTGCGTGTCAGCGCGCTGAAGTTGATGGTAGCACCTTTCGGGACAAGCGATGTCTCAACAGGTGAGGGTGCTTCATTGTCAACGTCGTCAACATCGATGTACTCGTCTCCGTTATCCTCCCGCCGACGTTTTGAAGGTCCGGGGTTCTCAGCTGTGCGACATATTTAGTCAGCTCATCTATTTCTTACGACAGACTGTAGACTCGCTTTGCATCCCACGCTTCATCACCGTTGCTGAAAAGGGAGAAAGATGTAGGCCTGGCAAGAATGACAGTGCGAGTGAGGAGGTCTTGCCCCCGGTGGTCGATGGAAGAGTCGCCGACGCTCGCACTCGTCGGTGCTCGGTCTGCTTTGTCGGCGGAAAGCACGTGACGTGACTTGTGTGCTCACGTCACGGCTTATGAGTCGTCACAGACTTTTTTTGCTTGCTGTCGTCAGCCTCAGCGATGCGCGTATGCCGGGCTCTTACAGATTTTAACACTCCGATCTCGAAGTCTCTCATCGTCTAGGCTCGAGCATACGGTCCTTGACGGAAATGGACGCGCAGGAGTTTCGCAATACGACTGGCATGCGTTGAGCTTCTGCTTGTAATTACGGCAGATGTCACAGTCTAGAATCTACCGCAATGGGATGCCGGCGCCTCTCAAGTCAACTTGTGCACGATATTGGCCGATTGTTATATGCCTGGATACGCCTTACGAGAACACGCGCGCGCGAGCGTAGCAACTGCGGATATTCAAGACTCCCAGATCGCGATACAAATTATATATGAAGACATTGAATTTCTATTGCTACGACACGATGTGGTGGAGGGAAGGGGGCTACTAAGTGTCTCAATCGCATCGAGCGATTCCCAGGACAGGCCATGTCGGAAATTGGTACTTTCGGTTACCTTGCGTTGCCAGCTTTGGGGGCTCGATCTTCTGCCCTAGTCAATACACTGTTCTTGTGAAAGCTGTCATGCAAATGATGACTTGTTTCGTCACCAAGTTTCTCTACAAATACCTGGGCGACAATCATCAGGTCCACGCTCTAAGTCCGCCTGAAAGCGACGCGTCGTCTCAATGGTGCGACAATCTACGCCGCACTAAATCTACTATATTCTCCAATACGGCGCGGCTAATTCAGTTGCAAAAAGAAGAGACCGCCCACCTTTTGGTCTATCCCTGGCTTTTTTTGAACTAATTAATGGCTAGCGTCCCTCGCGCTTTTCGCGAGCTTCCGGCGGCGTTACTAGGATCACGTTCCGACCTTGGCGTTTAGGCTCAATACAACCAAGGTTCTCTAAAGCACGCTCATGCCGTACTTTTATCGAATTTTCGGGCGCATCCCACCCAAGTTTCGGGTTAATGGCGTTTCGCCAATGAATTGGGCCACGAATGAGAAAGTGAAGAGACGAAACTATTAATTTATCGAGGAAAAGGATGCATTGAGACTTGATTGTGCGCTGCTAACGTGTCGGAGGTCTAGGTATGGCGTTTGAACGGGCGTGTTTCAAGCGAGCACTATCTTTCGAGTCGATACGGATTGCGAGCGTTGCGGCAAGCACAGTACAGGTCGTGCTTCATTCTGCAAACGTTTGTCCTCGAACTACATCCCACTGAACATCCGCTGGCAGTGCCTATAGATCCGGAAACAGAGCAATGAGGAGAGCACGTGGCTGTGCTTGCTCTAGGACTCCTTTGGTCGACCTCTCCATCTCCATCGCAGATTTTATCTGGTTGATGCTCCCCAATCAGGGAGCACAGGAACCGATGAATCTCACGCCGCCCATATGAGTTCTCAATGATAGACTCCGGCAGTCGTTTGAGCTTCTATGGGCTGTGAGCTTTCGAAGTCAATCGCCTACTAAATCAGATTCCTAGTGTTACTCGTTGATTGTTACTTGATCGGTGATATACCCTACTCACACAGTTTCGTCTCATTTCGCAAACCGTCAAGGCTTCTGTTGATAAAATAAAGCTTATTGTCCTACTATACAGTGCGATCTCTAGATGCAAATGTCCCAAGAAAGCGACAAGAATGAATCAGGCCACGAAAGTCGATAGCACGATCTCTTCGCTGTCGTAGTCTGCCACTGTCATTCTTCGCATTGTGGGGGACTGGGGGTGAAAATGCGAGCGTATTTTCAAGAGTAGCCTCTGGCACATGATGCTTGCAATAACTATCACGAGTCCGAACGGGAGCTCGATGTAGTTTACCTATGTAACGAAGAGTTTTCTAGGTCAGTTCTCTCCAGCCAACTAGAAAATAAGGGAACAGCATACGCCACCAATTGCCCAGACCAATTCAAGCGAGAAGAAAACGCCAAAGACCCTGAAAAGGTGTGAATGTCAATAATGAATGTTGCTTTCCGTCGATGATCAGATGGCTTACGCAAAATAGTATAGCACCGAATCCTTCACAAGAAACATAGTGAAGCGGCTCACGTATCCCTCTTTCCCATGTGCCCTAACACTATGAATCCCCTTGTTGACTGCGAGTGCCATAAGAATGATCTCATGTACGAAAAGCGGTACCCAGAGAGTGCGGAAGTATTCGGGAACTTTGGTCGGGACACAGATGAAGAGCTCATTACCGGGAATAGGACTGAAGAAAAGGGCTATCGGATGGATGGCTCCTTTAGTCACCAGAGAATTTTCCAAGACGTGGATGGAGCTCACCATCTTCTGCTGCTACGAGCCTGCCTATAAACGAGAGAATCGTGCCAAACGTCGCGAAAAAAGTGAAGATGAGGATGAACAATATTAATCTCGTCTTGCCGTACATGGCATAGAGACGGAGCTGGAGGGTAACTTTGAATTGACACACGTAAAAGACCGAACCCTTTAATAGTGAGCGGCATAAATTTGGTACTTACGTTCAGCGAGCATGACGATCGTGACTCCGGCAAACCAATGGAATTTTGTCCATGCAGAGCCTGTCCGAAGTTTTTTGAGACACACAGAGGATTGAAAGGGAGATTGTACTAACATCTGTAACGGTTCAAGTTTCCGAATTATCAAATAAATGAGCGTCTGTATTTATTTGGAGCTGATAAAATGTGGACGAACAGCTAATCCTCGTATGAGCAACGCAAAAAATGGAGGTAGAGATATGTTGGACTCACCTCAAGGGGTATCCCGGGCGTAAACATAACTTCATAAAAGACATTACAACTCGCACTTAATGCCGACTGTAGTATCAGCGGACGTACCAGTGATGATAAATCTTCAAAGAAGAGTGTCAGACGAAATGCCAAAGAACAAGACAGTGGGCTGACATACGTCATGACAATAAGCGTGAAATATCGTATCTGTTATGATTTATGGTCACCAAAGGGGTAGTCTGAGCATCGCAACAAGCGACTTACGGAAAGGAAAAGGACCTTCCCCCAGCCGAAAGCCACTCCCTAAGCCAAGTTAATCGATAAACATACAAACTTCAAAAGCTATGGGATAAGCCTCCTACTTACCCATACCAAATCTTTCTCCCTTCCAAACGTAATAACTAAAGCAATGGCTTCAGACTTCACGCTCCCAGCTGGGATCATAGTACTGGTACGCACGATAATCGAATACCAGAATGGAGAAAGAGCCAACTGGGTTCAAGAGTCAGTGCGCGAATGGTCGATAAAAGTGGATTTAAGTCACTATTAACAAGTTTCGTGTAGTAAATGGCGTATAGATCCGCCTCCAACTGTTGACAAGGTACCGCTCCGCAGGAAGGACTGGACATAATAGTTTGTCTCGCTTCTCGCGTCGGTCCCTACAGGGGCGTGGGGTAAGGGAGGATTATCCTGTCTACTACTTAAGATGACTTGAAATGATCGACCCAGGAGACACATTGTGAGGGACCCCACATCCGGTGTTTATGACTATGATGATAAGCTGATGGGACTGTTTAAATATCAAATTATCACCATGCAATCAAACATGCAATTTTTACACTCTAACTGATAGTACGCATTGAAACGTGGGTCTCAAGCGAGTCGGAATAGAAGCCGTTGATGACATCTCGGAAGCATGAGGACGCGCCCGAGTTAAATTTAGAGTCACATAAGATCTTTTAGGTCGACGACAGATGAAGTCGCGGAAAATAGTTGATATGGTCTCGTCACTGAACGGGGTGACAGGCGCTCTTGGGTTTCCGAAAATACTGTGTCCTCGACGAAATTGGGATGTCATTGCATTTCTGGACGCCGGGTCGTCGACTCGATATCGGGATTCTTGCCGGGATCCATTGGAGCTTATTTCGTCTGAGAACCTCTAACTGCACACGTAAGTATCCGTTGATAGTGGAAGGAAGGAGGTAATGGAGGATCCGCAAAACATCCGAGTCCTTGCTGCGTGTGTCGCCGCACAGCTCCAGCGCTTTTGCCTTCGGTTCCCCGTAATGAGAATCCGCCTCCTGCCGGAAAGTCTCACGAACAGTATGTGTGCACAATTTCAGGCACTAATTTTGGTCTAGCCTTGGGAGCTGCGGGAAAAGCTTTTAATATGGGTGGCCATAGTGATCGTTGCGGATATTCACAAACTGAGGTATAAGCCATGAAAGGGAAGGAAAGCCTTGCGAGGCTGGGAACTCGAGGAGAGCGAGTAGACATGGTCTTACGGTCACGAGGATCGTATAGCGGCGCGGCACTGAGTATGACAATGTCGGAGAGTCTCCACCCACATGCCATTACTGATAGGGCCTCGACCGCCCTGTTTTTACACAGCTTTCTAGGTCCTAAAAGAATTATCCAGATGCTCGTCGAACAGCGCCGGAGGAATCGGTTCGAGTCGGGCAAGATGGAGCTCCGGCTTGGATCCATAGTCTGGAAAGTGGCATACAATTGCCGTAAATCTATTTCCCTCCCTCTTGAGTTTCATACCTTTTTCTTAGCACTATACCGAGCGGCGGCGCTTTTCTGATTGTAAGTGGACCCGCGGCGAAACTAGCCGCCTCACATGCGACAAGCGCCTTTCAGGCGGAGACTAGTACGTATATGTACCTATCCAAGTGACCATTCAAAGTGTCGAAGTGGCTGGAACGATCGGATATGATACGGATATCCTGAGCAGGAGTCGCCAAAATACCAAAACCCAGACCAATCAATATCTGATACTCGACGCACACCATAGGACCGTCGATATCGGTTGACACAGAAAGACTACCTGTGATGATCAAAAGACGACAGCTGCAAGAGATTTTTCCCGACTCCACCGCTCTATACATACCGGATGTCAGCCTGGAGCATGTTCGGAAACCAGAGGCGTATCCACTGAGTCCGTCTAGCCTAAAATCACTCGGGCCATGAAAAACAGCATCCGCGTGGACAAGAATTCCAAATATCTGTGCCAATGACTAGTCCGAAACATCAGCCCCCTATACGGTGAATTCGATGGAGCTGATGGCTTCGAACCTAACGAAGTACGGGTACGAACCGAGGCGGAGGAACAGGGAAACCTGATACTGTGCTGCCGCAGTTCGGAAACGGCTGCTGTAGTCGGATCTATTGTGCATGCGTACCGGAGGAAGCAAAATGCTTCCATCCAGTCGACTCGTAAAAGCCCCTTTTCGATCTGTTGTACAAGAAGTTCAGATCGAGAAAAATAGAAATGAGGAAGGCTGTGATCGCACAGGTCCTGTCTAGTAAAATTAGAGATGAGTAGTGTCGCTCTGATTATCGATGAGACGTTACGCATTCCAAAAATCGATGCTATTTCTTTTTTCCTTTTTGTCCAACAAGTATGCTGACGATGACCGGCATATATGTATACGGGGTCCCGGAGTAACAAGCGCTGAAAGACCTTCTTACTTCCCATATCAGTAGTAACACTTAAGGTCCGGCCAAGGAGGGGGTGGGGGGCGAGTGCTGTGATGGGTCCATCGATGGGTCCGGTCCGTGGAGGTTACCAGGTCGGCGCTGATTATTTGAGCCGAAAATGTGAGATCACAGGCATCAACACCTTTGAAGGCCACAAGGGCGCTTGTATCCGACACCCTTTCCTCATGAACAAAAGCCCTGATGCAGCGCCACACAGCACATTTAGGGGTGGAAAAGGGAAAGGCATAGGGCAACATTGCCACCGGAGGCTTTGATTTGCGAGACGAGGCAGAATACCACTAGACATAGGACTCCTCGGCTGCGCTCGGCCTCCGTTCAGCGACCGGGATGCCGCTGCAAGGAGCGTATACGTAGGGCTAGTCCGATGGGAGCCATCTCCGCTAGAGTCGGCCAGAATGACTGAAAGTGCGCAACTTAAGTTCTGCATAGTGGTCAGTTTTTATATATTGAGTTTAGTAGGCATTATGAACATACAGGGTCCATAACCGTTTTGAAAGGGAGCCGGAATTGCCTCAACGCATTCCGAAAGCGGAGACTCATTCTTTGTGTTGACCTCCTAGCTGTAAACAGGGACCTACGCTGTGAATACCATTCCAAAGCTTGGTCATGAAAAAAAAACTAGAGCGTGTCGGCTTATCGGCCCTTTAATCCGATCTCAGAATTGAAAGTGCAATGGGTCAATGGATAGACAAGTGTAAAAGCTGAGGGCGATGTCTCAGCCCCAGTTGATTTTTGTACCTCGCCTCGCGCAGCCAAGGGTCGACGAAAAGACGGTATAGACGTCGCCATCACTTTGCGTGAAAATCCTGACAGCGTGCAGCGAACTTCAGTCAGGTTCTTCGAGGTTCTCACCGTATCCCTGTGACGAGACCGTCCTTGTTCTCCGTGATCAAGGCCCTATCAAAGACCATACCTCCGAGATTCACACGGAACTGGACGTAACCTTCATGTTCCAACCAGCTTCCTGGCCGTGACAAGAAAGCGTTGTTGTGCGAGAAATAACTTATCTTCGTAAATTCTTTCCGATAGGGTCCAGGACTCAAGGTTGACTACATAGCACGCGCCGGAGGATTATGTACTTTGATAGGTGCTAATGACCCTAGAACTTGATCCAAGAAAGCTGGGTGTTGGCTAGGTGGGACGCAGAAGTACAGGTTGTTTCAAGGATTGAGGTCGACAGACCCGCGTGCGCCACAAGCATCGGCTAAATGAGTTTTTCGAACTCCGATTTACCGAGCAGACTGCTCGCCAGCTGTCCTCAGCTTTTCAATTTCACCCAACACTTGCGTGCTCTCTGAAATACATGCACATCTGTCAAATGAAGCAGTTGTATCGGCACCCTTAAAGCGATGACAGGTGCCTTCAGCGGTCCCACACGGCTAATGCTTGTCCCTTTGGATCATATAGGCAACGTCCCGGATCTTTGCACAGATCGCGGGCGCCCCAAATCTCACAAATGAACTTGCTGGGAAAGCTCGGGACTCGTACCTCCGCTCTTTCTGCTTCTTGAAATCACCTAGAACACTCCCAGGAACGTTTGACGAGGCCATCATCATCAGAGGAAGCCCAGTCTATTCGGATATCAGTTTTACGGGGCGCTCGTTCGGGTTACGCAATGTACATTCAGGATGGCTTCTCCGTTTCAGCGAGGCTTGGTGTAACGATAGGCGAGCCTTGCTCGTTTCTCGGCGGTCTGAAGTCATGGAAGGCGAGGAATGATGCAAGTTGCTATAATCACTCCGTGGACTTAATACCTCAACATCCCGTTACGCTCTTTATTACCTGTCCAAACTTTCAGATCTCTAGTGTTCGATGTGCGTTTTCTCGATTTAATGTCAAACCGTTCGCGATCGCACTAACGCTCTCTTCTCATGTATCTTGATGCGCTTTCGTGCGATAGTGTGGCCCTAGATCACTTTGTTTGTTTATTGTCACGGCAATCGTAAAGCGCATCGGAGGTCCTTAAGATAGCACTGGGGGCTGATCGCGTGCACTCTCAAGCAAAGCCTGCGTAGTCACCCTCACGCACGATGTCTGGGACTAACGACTCGCTGGCTACGGATGTAGCCAACCTGCTCGCAGTCAGATACCTTACGTGTACGCCGCAACTGCACCATATTAAGTCGGAAAATAAGAACTGACGACGGTCTCGGCGCTCCGGGTGTAGTCGCGGGCTTCACGGTCCTTATTTACGATATTTTCCTGACGATTGCAGATGAAGCGTCTATTGTTTGGACCTCCGGACGGTGGACTGTGCCAAAAGCTGCGTACGTCGTCAACCGCTATGGGTCGGTTATACTCTCCATGTTCTACTTGAGTTGTGCGTCAGGCTACTTTCTCTGAACACATTCCTGGGAGCGCTGACAACCTTTGGACAGTTCTATTACCAGTGACAAACAGATCAGATACCTGGGTAAGTGCAAATGGCTTATTAGGACTGCAGTTACTGACCTGCTTTCAGTGACTACTTCTCATACGTATGGCAGATTGACATCGACGGCTTCTAATCTTCTCCCGAGTGTAGGTGTAGAAACTCTGGCATGGCTGTCATGATTCTTGATGTCTCAATAGAGACGCTGGGAAACGGTAAGCGGATTGGCTAGACGTGTTTGATCGTACTAATGTTGTTTATTTCTTAGGAATCGTCCTATACGAACTAATTATTCTGTGGAAGGCCGCCAGGCGGACATCCTGGTTGATGGCGGCCGGCTACATTCTCCTTCACTCGACGACAATCGTGTCGCTAGCCATAACCGTGTTGCAGATGAAAAGTAGGTCTGCTTTGAACAATCATGCCGATACTAAAATTTACTGATTGTTTGACATTAGGCAGTCTTCGTTTTCAGCTCTTTTTCAATAATATGAGAGTCTGCGTCTCTACCCGGAATCCGCCAGGATTCAAAGGTGTCTATATTCCAGCTGTACGTATCTTCTTGCGCACTCCGGGTTTTTTTCCTGGGTCATTGAAAGGAATACACAGGTTGTTCTAGATGTATATGCATTCGCCCTGCTTTTCACCAATGCCCTCTCGCGTCCGAGAGCGTCGTCGCAAAAACTGCTTGACCTCCTCTGGAGCGACGGTTTTATATTCTTTTTGGTAGGTGTTCCGTATAGGCATGTATTATGATCGAAATCAACTTACTCCGATACAGACAACTTTTTGTTCGTTCACCATACTATTGTGAAAATAAAGCGATCTTACGTTAGACTTTCTTAGCGATGCGCATGATGTGTTTAATTATTAATCTTGTTGCCCCAGTGAGTGGTTCAGCTTCATTGAATTCTAACTGCTCATACTTTTCCTTTTTTCGAATATAGCCTTCGCTTGCCGTGCTGGGTCTTAGGTGAGCAAGGCCGTCGGTTTTCGCATACATGTACTAAGTCACGAAATCTCGATCCCCAGTTTCGCAAGTACAATAGTAGCGACGGCAGTCTCGCGATTGTATTTGCGTCTGAATGGTCCCGCACGCCGTGCTACGTATCTCCACCCGAGGGTAGAGAGTATATATGGAAACGACTACCTGCTCGCAGAGGAAACCGAGCTGCAGGTGCGGACTGATATAGCGGGCTGAGACGGATTGCGATCAGTTCCAATTTGATCTTGTGTAGTTACTACTACTAGGGGCACTCTTTATCCTGGGGTGTGAATCTGCAACTACAGCGTTCCGTGTTTCCCACGGAATTGCCCTACAATGCGGTTTATTTGATGTCTCCGATGCGGCCGTGTGGAGGTATGGTGGTCTCGGCCAGGTGCAGTTGCTTCTCGTGTGTCATGTTCAGTAATTGCGTTTGTACCGGCTGCTTACGTGTACTTCGTTTTTGGACTCTCCGAAGCCTGTCGCTATTAGTGCTGGCATTGAATGGAACCATTAAAAACGAACGCCACCAGCCCGAGTGCGCCGTACTGTCTACACCGCATCCCGCGCTTCGCCCTAAAATGGCGCTCAATTTCAAAAAATCAGATGTTTCCTGCGCCTTTCGGGAGATGCAAACAGATGCAGTCGCCAGCACTGCGTCTGACACTCTTCCGGTGATAGGGATCCGAATCGACACTCGGTGATACTTCTGGATACTTGACTAACTTTACTATCATCAGTTGATGCGTCACCTCAGTTGGGAGTTAAAATTATAGAAGACCCACACGGACCCGCAGTTAGACAGCTGCGAACTCGTCTTTTTTGATTTGAACATCACGGAAAATGGCGGATGCGCGCTTCCTTTTCTCCCTTAGTGCGCTGTTCCTTTCTCTTTGTCCCTACCACAATCCCACCCTCGACGGTACGCTGCATGGAAAGTACTGCATCACACGAGGGCTATGCGTCCGACAAGCCAGTTCCAAGCGAGCCACAGGGATCTGAAGAGGCGAAAGCCTCGACCCGTGTCCTCTTGACTGCGGCGGAACCTGACGTCGTGCCACTCGGCGAGGATGCCACCCAAACTCCGAAGAGAGGCCTCCGGTTCTGGATGTGCATCGTCGCGATCATGGTCTCCTCTTTCCTCATGGTCCTCGACTTGGTGCGTTCATACCCCGTTCGTTGCCACCTATCGAGGGTGAACTTGAATTGCGTGCAAAGGCCGGAGTCGGTACTGCGCTTCCGGTAATCGTTGCCGATCTTCACGGTCGTGAGTTCGAATGGGTGGGGTCTGCCTACGCCTTGTCAGCAACTGCTTTTTTGCCTTTGAGCGGAGGAATGGCCCAGGTAAGCACTGTTGTTTTCTATCACTCGATTTCTGAAATTCATGAATATTTGGAAAAGGTGTTTGGAAGGAGAAGCGTCATGTTATTCATGGTCTTTCTTTTCGCTGTTGGCAGTGCCATGTGCGGAGCAGCACCAAGTCTTAACTTTCTCATTGCTTCGCGAAGTGCGTATCCAAAAATTATAATTGTTTGCGTTGGGTACAAATGGTCTTCTAGCTATCCAGGGAATCGGTGCTGGAGGCATCGCATCTTTGACACAAATAATTATTGCCGACCTCGTTCCTCTCCAAGAGCGCGGTGTATTCAATGGACTCATTGCTATGTACGCTCTTGAGTTATTGCGCTAGTAACGAAAGTTTAACCCAGACCCTTTAGCGCTTACTGCTTCGGAACTTCATCTGCCCCAGTAATTGCTGGCGCGCTGGTTCAGCACGGTCAATGGCGTTGGTTTTTCTGTGAGTATTATGCTTTATGACGGATCAGATTTTTATTACGGGTTCCTAACTGCTATATAGACATGAACCTTCCGATTTGCGCGGCCACTGCCTTCCTCGTCTTTACTTGCCTCGACTTGAAAGTCCCGAAAGGAACAATAAAAGAAAAGCTGCTCAGACTCGACTGGACGTAAGTTCCTGTGTTCTTCTAAACCGCGTACATGACTTGGATACATTTCGCATACGTAGTGGAAATTTCCTCGTGATAGCTGCGACGACGGCGGCGGTCATCGGACTGACCTGGGGCGGTGTCAAGTTTCCCTGGTCTTCTGCCCAGGTTCTCGTCCCTTTGATTTTGGGAATTGTCGGTTTCATCGGTTTTATTGTATATGAAGCCAAAGTTCCGGAACAGCCGCTGGTATTGGTCTTTCTTGCTATCGACAGCATGAACACCGTTGCTCATGATAATACAGGTTCCTTTCTCAGTAATGTCAACTCGGACGAGTGTCAGTGGATACATCCAAGGCTTCTTTATGAACTTTACTCTCCTTGGATGCATTTGTGAGTTTAACACAATCCTCAAAGCGGGGATAGCCTGTTGAGGGTGTATAAATTAGATTACCTCCCCGTCTACTTCCAGGCCTGTAAATTCGCCTCACCGATCGGCTCTGGTGTCGACATATTCGGACTTGGGTTCACCGTCATGCCCTTCGGAGTGATTTCTGGTATTAGTGTGGCGAAGTCAGGAAAATACCGTCCGCAACTATGGTTCTCTTGGGTCGTTTTGATCGTCTCAGGGGGACTCTTAATATCGCTCGACGCCGACACTTCTCGTGGTCGGTACATCGGTTATCAGGTGTTGATTGGCCTTGGCCTTGGAATCTTGATGACCACGGCGTTCTTCCCCGTGCTGGCGCCTCTGCCAGTTTCGCTGAATGCAAACGCGCTTGCATTCTTCATGTTTGTCCGCTTTTTCTCGCAAGTAAGTTATATGATTGTTCCTTTGTTTACGTACGAGATTGATATATTATCCGCACAGGTATGGGGAGTTACAGTGGGCGGTACAATTTTGCAAAACGAGCTGCAGAAGCGGCTTCCCGCGGAGTTCATCCAGCAGTTCCCGTCTGGGACTTCTGTTGCATACTCCATCATTCCCCTTATTCCATCACTTGAAGAGCCGTTCCGGACGAGCGTACGAGTCGCATTTGCGGAGAGTCTGCGGGTTTACTGGGAAGTGATGACGGCGTGTGCGGTGGCAGGTCTCGCTGCGAGTCTGATGATGAAGGAAGTGCCACTTCATACGGCGCTAGACGAGGACTGGGGTCTCAAGGAGGGTAACGAAGGCAGTAGGAGTAGCAGCGGAGAGGCTGAGTTAGGTGGCTCTGCGTAGTTTTTTTTGGAACCAGTCTTTTTTGTCCTAAGCTATTTCTCTGCTCTTTGCGCATCGAGGTCTAATATTAATTAAGATAGGACAATCTCAGCATGTAACTCTATTTGTCACTAGACTCTACAGAGAGCCTAAGGTGTAGGCGATGCAGAAATAAAAGAAATGCGTCGCGAAGGTGAGACGCAAGCTCAGTTTGACTATCTGGCAGTCCTCAACTGAGTAATTAATCTTCCAGGATGGTTTAAAAAGGGCCGGCATTCGCAGTTTTGTGTCTAAATCCAGCAGCGCTGTCCCCGGTATTTGTCGCGAATTTTGGCCGACGTATGGTGAAATGCGCACTGCGCGCACTGTTACATAATCAAGAAGATGTTTTGTCCCTTTTCTTTTTTCACGGAGCTGACAGAAGAGCAAGTCTTCTTGCCTCGAAGTCTTGCTGCAAACACGAGCCCTCGTCGGTATACTACCGGTCCGCCTGACTGGATCGGCTATTCAATAGCCGAAACTCGCCACGTTCCAGTAGCGCTGCACGGTGCACCGCGAGTCTTTTTTCGTATCGGAGCTCTCAGGCGGCCGGGTAGGACAATAATAGCGACTCGGAACCACCAAATCCACAGGGTAATTGTGTCCGCATTGATTGATTGTCACGAAAGATGGTAAGATTGCATACAAGCGTGGACACGTTCCATATGCATTCTCCTTGGAGATTGTAGTGACTGATAGTTTCTTCGGTAGGCAAGGTTCGTACTGTGCTATTTAAGTTTGTTGAGCCCCGCCACTCATGATCCTCCAAGTCCAGTAAGCTAGCGAGCGAGCGAGGTGCTCGTCTTATTCCTTTATGTCCTTTCGGTCCCAATAACATTGGCTCCAAATGCTAGAGTTCTAAAGGGCCCGGGTGAGAATCAGAAGCTTTTCTGTTAAGGACTAAGTATGTGATTAAGAGCCTATCATGTTGTCTAATAACATTCTGGTAGTTGCGGCACTCGCCGTTCATTTTAGAGCTCCGACAAAAAGGGAGCCCCATGCAATCGACCGAACATCAGCCCGACATCAGCCAAATTTCACACAGGAGACTGTCGACCACAGTATTCGGATATTGTCTTTATGGGCTTGTTCCTTCCTGGGAAGCGATATTGCTCGGCCGGGGCTCCTAGCAACTCAGCGGTCGATTGTGTTGCGTTTTTACAAAAGGAACGTGCTCGACGGGCTTGAGATACCAGGGGCCGCGTATGCTATGCAGTCGTGGAGTACTGGGAGGGGAGCCATCATGGCGAAGACTAACGTGTGAGCCCTTTGGATGTTTTTCTGTTACTTTTTGCATCGGAAGAAGGCAGAGGGGGAGGGGAGGGACCTATCAGCGGATCGAACGGGAGAAGATGTACTGTAGGTGCTTCTGTGCTGATGCAGCCCTTCGCCGCTCTATCGGTGCTATCGGCACGGTAATGACCAGGAGCGTTTGCGACATCTCACCGAATGCCAAGACGTCTCGGTCGCATAGTCACTGGCCGCGAAGGCCGTAGCAGTGCAATATATGCAGCCAGCCGCGGTGACCTCTTATCGCAGGAGACGATGTCTCAGTTAGATGCTTATATCGAATACTGGGACTGGGATTCGCGATCTTCGAATACCCAAGCTCTGGCGGTATCGCATCTTTTCTGGACCTGCGCTTTTGGATATCTGGGAATAGCTTTTATGGGGTGACCGTGTCCACGCTCGTGGTCTCAACTGAGGTCCATCTTCCGGCTGCTTTTTCAGTTTCTCTCCCTCTCGTTCCTTCCCTCGTCTTTTGATCTCTCCGGTCTTTTTTTCCTAGCTTCGTCGTCATCCTACCGATGAAAAGAAGAAAAAACGGGAAAGGATGGGGCTGCGTCTGTCTAAGTTTACCTCTCCGTGCAAATTTGTGCAATGTTCCTATACGTCCTCCCGTAGTCTGCATTGCTTTGATGTCAACCCCGGCTTTCGGAAATTCAACAGCGCTACAACGTCGAACTTGAGGAATGGCTCTCGTGACCCGAATTTCTGGCGAACTATTATCCCGTCTCCGGAACGATGGCTTGAAGCATTGACTAGATCTGCCCTTGCTAATGGGTTACATCGGACTGTGCTACGCCTTTGGGGGCCAAGATGGATGATATTTTCCCTTATCGCCGGTTCCATTACTGGTTCTAGCTTGCGTTGGTGTTTGTTTCGTGCTAGTCGCTTTTGTAACCATCCGCCACGAAGATACGGACGAGCTCTGGCTTTGTACGGATTGTATCTATCGTCTTGGAAATTCTGAATTGGTGATGTGTCTATGGCCTTCGTCAGTATTTGCTGCTTTACCTGCTTCTATCGACAGCCATAATTCTGCCGTTCTTACTCATTCATCCACCGATAATGCCCCCTCACTGCTTGCACTACTACATTGTTGGTCCTACGCTCATGGCTGCTGGGAGGAAATAGCTCTGAACTGGACGTATAAGTTTGTTCCCGGGACAGCTACGGCACAAGTAAAAAAGACGGTTTGTTTGCTCTGTGAGAAAACATGTCTGTGAGAGCCCGATGTTTCCCAATGAATGAACTCTATTGTGGATCTCGATGCTGATGTAGGCATTAACCTGAGTCAGCTTCAACACACACTCACAAACCCACACTCGCTCTGAGGAACTTCACATCGGAATTAGCTCTGATCGGAAGAAACTACCCCTTGGTTTTTTGATATTCGTGGGTGGAGTCGCCCTTCTCCATTTACTATATCACGGCGATTGCCGCCTCGTCGCCGTGTTTGTCCCGATGAACAAGAAACTCTTTCGGAGATGCTCAAGTAGTTGAGTGCGGGCGGTATTCCGCGAGCAATTATTGGGGGCGATATCGTTGTCTCACTGTGCGGAGAACCATTGACGGGTGTGGGTCAGAGATATGCCGCCGTATGGTGATTTTTTTTTGATTATTGGTACCTCAAAAGCATACATATGTATGCTACGGCTTCGGCTGTGTTTAATGGACCTTTTTCAGCCATGTGTTGAGGAAACCTGCGCAGTCTAAATGGGGGCCAGCGAATATTACATCCCCGCCGATACCCCGTCCACACATCGCTTTTCGCTCGAAGATCGCTGTTAATGTTCACGCATTAGTTCCTCGACCTCTTTCGTCTTCAAATGCGACGCGTATCTTATAGCCACCACGTTCGGTGATTAGTTGCTAAGGTACGGCACACAAAGCGCCTTCTTGTGCTTGAAGGCCTACGCCCCGTCTGCTTACCCGTAACGAAGGCCTGATTCGGCGACTAACGGACCCAGCACTCATTTAGTGACTTAGTGTTTTATGTTCATCAGCGCGTCTATGATTATCCCCCTGTTCGACACGAGAGTTCAAAACGTCTGGGATTGGGCCTATTATATTCAATCTGAGAAATATTGGCCTGGATAATTGTACCTTTGCCATGTCTAGTTTGACTTTATCCTTTTACGGGCTTTATTGTAGGCGGGGAACTTGACTTGGAATACAACTTGGTGCAAGAAGCAGCCGCCATGAGTATGTATTAGTGAGGAAAGCTCACACTGATCGCATTTTCCTCGGCCGCAAGAGGTACAGATTGACACAGGAGATCCGGCCCTTGGTATGCTCGAACTTAGAAACGCTGGTCGCAGCCTGCTAACCCAGCGACCATTCGATACTCTGGAATGTAAAAGAAGCTTGTCGTTCATTATAATTTTTTACATATAGGCTAAATGCACAATTATACTACAAGTTATACTACAAGGAAATCAATAATGATAATGTACAACCACGGCAGAACATGCTCAGACGGACGATTTTTTTGTTGATGCACGTCGAAACTGAAGATCAGTTATGTCGTCAAGTAGGTATTCACCACCATACACACTTTCCAATCTTGTGTCAGGAAGTGTGCTCTGTCTGTCTGGGAGGTTTAAGCGAAGATACAACCGTGAGACTGCGCTCGCCACCATCGCACTCGCGAAGCTTTAGGGATAAAAGACCGTTTAGTAAGTGCCCAAAAACTAGATAACCTCCCGCACCTAAGCCCCAGTACAGCAAGCGAAGGCTGATTGAATGTTGCTATCAGTATCGGCACTGGCGAAGAGGTAGACTACTCACTGGAGCGACAACATTTATAATTAAGCACATCATACGCATTGCTGAAAACAAATGCAATAAGTATCTAAATAAACGTTCTGATGCAGCGAGCGTCACAAACAGAACGTGGTCTGTACAATAGTCAGTCCCGGATGCTACCTAGGAATCAAAAACGTACTCACCAGAAAGAAAATGGCACCATCGCCCCAGAGTAAATCGAGCAGTTTTTGGGATGAGGACCGAGGACGCGAGAGCGCATTGAAGAGAAGCAGGACGAAAGCGTAGATATCAAGAACGACCTGTTGCCTCATTAGCTACAGATTTGAGGGTGCGTTGTACGACATACAGCTGGGATGTACACTCCCTTGAATGCCGACGGATTGACAGAGGAAAAGCATGTGCGCACATCGTCGAAACGAACGAAAGTGAGATGATCTGTTTGCGCACGAGATTGAGTCCAAATGAGAAACGTATGTTTATGCTTCTGGAGGGCACCACTCACGTCTCATCTGAACGATGACTAGTCCCAGTGATGCAATGGTTGCTGAGTGAACAAGGATGAAGCCAGCGGCCATAAGACAGGCTATGCGCTTCTTCGATCCCCAAAGCTTGATAAGTTCATACAAGACAATACCTGAAGAGCATGTCTTATAAGTAAGCGAACTTAGTTAGGAACTCGTCCTCACCGTTTCCTAGAGTCTCGATAGACACATCCAGAACCATATCCACAGTTCCAGCGTTCATACACCTGCAACATGATACCAGATACACGAATCAGCCTTTCAGAGCCTCTATCGTAGTCGTGTTTGTGTACTTTAGGCCGAGTCAGCGTGGTCGACCTTTTCCAGCTTTGGAAGTTGCTTACCCATGTTTGACTTCTGTCAGACAGAGGCATCAAGACTAAAGGAGGATCAGTGTTTATTTCCCGCTGTTGGAATCTTCTTAGACGTACAGCCGAGATAAAATATTGACAGCGCGATCGCCCCATAACGGTTGATAACATAAGCGATCTTTGGAAGCGTCCAATGTCGTGAAGACCAGATAATCTCATACTCGTCCGAGAACGTCAGAAACACGTCGTATAAAAGGACCGTAAATCCAGACACTAAAGACAAGACCCTAGTTGTTTTAACATATTTCGGGACCTGTAGTGCTCCAAGTATATCGCAGACTCACAAGTCAGATACCGAACTACCATGAGATGCCCTACGTCCGTACTGACGCTCTCTGAAGACCCTACGCTGAGTGTAGACATCGTGATCGGAAGTCAAGGGAACGGCGGGGCTTTGTCCCGGGCCAGAGTGAGCAGGCGTTAACACCTTAAGGAGTATCCCACCGTCGCATCCCGGGTTGCACGATCGGGCTTGACATGTTTGGTAGAAGGATTGATGCTGTCGCAGACTCATCAAACCGGGCGCTGGACAAATGCAGCCGATTGTCGGTGTTTCAGACTTGGGATGTTGCTCAGCCACTGACGTTCTTACCAATCGTTGTTTGTGAAGCACGCGGATATGTACAACGGAAATACCAGTTACTCACTACGATTCGAAAAGAGTTGGAGTCTGAATTACGATCAACTTGAACATGAGTTTAGATTTTCCAACCTGGTGCCACTCCTCGCTGGGCGCAAGATATTTCGGAGGTGAAGAAGGAAGCATGAACATTTCATCGGAAGTACGTACAACTCAAGCCCCGGGCCGGATATTCCCGAACATGTGTACAGATTTGATATTCAATATGCGGCGTGCGTGCGTTTACAGCTGTCTAGTCGAGCAATAGCACAGCAACCGCAATCACTTTCCGTAATGAATCGGATCCGCTGACAGCAAATACATACACGTGAATGCGCAAGCGGGGTCCGCCGTGTACTTTACTTTAGGTTTCAGACGATCATCCCCCGAGAAGCTGGGAAATTTATAAGAAAAGTGGGAGAAAGATGAGGAATGCAGGATCAAAGGAAACTTCTATGTTCCACCGCATCACTACCGGTTCCTTGAGTATTGAGCGAGTTAAAAACAGCTTCTGCTGATGCCACCGGCTCCTCTTGGACTATCTATATTTCATCGTAAGAGTGAGCAACCAGACGCGGATTAGACCAAAAGGGACTAACGAAGTGCTTTCCATTCGGGATGTCGGTAACAGAGGCGAAGTCGCTATTCTTTCCTGTTTTAGATGTCAACAGGGGTATGTCCTCGTCGATTGGTCTGTATGTGTTTCATAGTTTTGATAGGCACGAGCTTGGAGTACAACCTACCTGAAGGGGCTATCCTGTCCGAACACTAGATGCACAGGCACCTGTTTGTGAAGATCCTCCAAGATCCTAGCCGACGTGGCCGTCTCGTCACTCCTGCTAAATGGAATGATTTCGAATGCTTTATGACACTTGAGAGTCCAGCCAGTCGTCTCCTCGGGGTAAAAGAGTGTTGGGAGCGGGCGTAAGCCATGTTCCTGGGTGTTAATCAGTCTACGTAGCACCGTTGTCGACACTGTGCGCGAGCTTACCACGTAGCGTACTAAAGCTCGCGGGTCCCAGCCGCTATATGGCTGACGCAAGCGAAGCCACTCATATGCTTCTTTCTTCGACGGCCACTTATCTCGCCTTTGGGTAGCGAGCTTGGTAAGTACATCTCCAATGGCCCTCCAATTCTCGCTTCTCTCCTCGACAGAAGAGCTGGGAGTTGCGAGGACAGCAGGTTCGAGAAGTATAATAGAATGAAAAAGCGAGAAGCCCCATCGCTTCATACAATCAGAAGCTGAAAGTATACTTGATCATAAAGCTTGTAAGCTTGACTAAAATCAAAAATCGAGGATGTAGGCACTACGCACATGCCACAAGTTCCACCGGAGTGTCCTACAAGGACTATCCGATTGGACCGCGGATGCGGAAAGAAATCCGATTCCATTAGGGTCGTTAATGCCCTTGAGTACTCTATGCTACCTGGAAAGATAATCAGCTTAGGTCCACTGTCACTGTTAAAAGTTACATGCTTTCAAAATCGCTAAGCTGGATTAGCTTATCCTCATTGAGAATCCCGGAGTCACCATGGCTGGGGCAATCTACCGCCCAAGCCTCTGAAACAAGAGAAGTCCCGAAACGCGTCGACGGATTCTTTGACTGCATAGACTGCAAATCAAGTAGGAAAGGTTCCCATAACTCCTTATCTACATTACGGCGTAAGTAAGATCCTCTGAATCTACCATTTGGGGACTTACGAAGCCCGACGCCATGAGCCAGTACGAGAATGATGGAGTCGGACGTCGTGGGCTCTAACTGGTTGGAGCGCGACCGGAAATTGTCACCGGTCAGGCTATATCGGTTCACTGAAAACCCATAGTGGTCACCCTCTTGACTTATAAGAGTATAGCTTTCCGACTTGAGCATTTGTAAGTGCTGAACGAAAGGTGGATCTGGAAGGGGAGAAAACGTTGACGAGCGCAGCCCAGACGGAAATTTTGGGATTCCGTTCAAATTTATAGGTCAGGAACGCAGTGGCCATGGTGGACCTGTGAAGGCAATGAAGCTTCGGGATTCTAATTATGATGTGACGTCTAGTTCTGTTGGGCACACATTAACCGTGACCGGAGTCTGGGGCGAACGAACATGTCAGTGATCAGATCAGAGGAGCGTGGGGCGTTTCTCACTCTGGGTTCGCATCTGACTTCTCGTGCCTCGAGGTCAGACTCGGCACCATAATTGAAGAGAAAAAACAGCAAGTGACAGGCGGCAACTCGGACTTACAGAAGTTAGGACAGAAACTGAAAAACAATGGCGTATTTCCGAGTCGGAACGTGTGAAATGGCAAGTGCCACCATCATGAATTTCAAGGCCAGGGCAATCTTAACCTTGTACAGTTATCGTGGAGGATGGTTGAGTTTCATGTCGACAGTCTATGATGATTCAGAAGTTTTTCCTGAAGTTGAAATTAGGCGTGTATGTAGATTACCATAGTTACAATTACGTAACCATACTTAATCGACGTGAAGGCAATCGCGAACTACGACGGTTATTTTAAGTTTACTTTAAGTCTTGACCATCGAGCCCTACAACTCTGAGGCTAGCTTAGGTACGATGATATCAATGTGTCGTCGTTCTTTCGGAGTGGGACTCGCATCATGGATCAATAACTTGGCGAAGAAAAACTGATCACATCCAGGATCAACGATTCTTTAAAGTTGAGAGCCAGTACGTGCCTTCTGAAATCTGCCCTGCCTTACTGCTACCTCATTAATCATTGTCCGGCCTCTCTTCGAAGTTCCCATCGAGAACACCGATAGACACATTCTGTCGTGGATGTTCGGCACTAATGCGAGTAGTTCCGACTACCCACGGAATACGGGGGCTGGCCCGTGATTGCGTACGCTGTGGACGGACGCTATCAGACGCTACACATGGACTCCTGATATGGGGCAGCATGTTGCACCGCTATTAACTGTGCGGCAGGAGCTCGTGAGCTGGCTTAGATACGCGGAGAAGCGCCCGGAAGTGCCATGGCGAGTTGCTGCGACGCGGACGAGCAGCCTCACGTTTGACAAGGCTGAAAGCATATGCTGCTGACTCAACATTGGCTCCTCAAAGGGATCTTCCTGCATATTGGAGGTCGAACACGTATGTCCGCGGTCTGCCCAGTTCCGAAAACTTCGGGCGCTTCTTCAGACTACTCGGAGACCGAAATGAGTTCATGCATCTGCATAAGAGAGTCTTGCAAGGAATGAGACGTTCGACTCCACGACCTTTTGATGGTTCAATGCGTTATTAGGAGGTACGTGTTGTCCCCGTGGTTGAGCGCCTGCAGTTAATCCTTTTTATAATAGCCCTTTGTAAGCGAAGAAGAGCTTGAGACATGTTTAGGAGCTTCATGTTTGCAGCTGGGAAGGGTTACCTTTGTCAAATACTTCCTCTTACAACAGTCTTGTCACATACCTTTTCCTTAGCAGTTTCAGGCTGTCCGATCCGTCCAGGATTCAACATAAGCCCATGCTATCCGATATCCTAAAATCACCCACCTCCCATGCCTTATGGACCCGATCTGCGCTTTGCAGCATCTCCTCCCTCTGAAGCGGACTACAACGTCCAGATTACACGACTACCGCATCTAATTTGCCGGTCTAAAAGTAGAAAGAGAGCAGAGCAACATGTCCGGGCTCTCGACATGCTCACAACGCTCCTGTTTCAATTCGCGTTCCCCGATTAGCATGGGGAGATCTGGCAGGTCACAGCTCTGTCGTTACCGAAGAGCACATATCTTCGTCGTACAATGCCCGTCCCGTTGACGCCGATTTCTGAATGTCGGTACGCTAGAGGGCTATATCGATGTGTAATATTTCATGCAAGGGTTCCACTGGATATGTCTTGAGGACCTCAGCTCTGCGAAATCCATATGAGGGTTTTCCCAGTAAGCGGACCAGTCATTTCCTAAGCGTTCATGTAAGCTCTCCCTTTCTATCCTCTCTATGCACTGGTTAACCCAATTGTGGAACATATTATCTCCGTACGGCAGGTTCTATGTTACAACCCCGGTCCCGGCCCTTTAGCACAGCAACACTCGTGTCGACGTGCTTACACTTGTGTCGTGAAGGATCCGAGTCACAAATAATCAAGCTCATTCTGTATGGGAGGAGCGGCTGTAGCTGCCATCCGATGTCGCGGGGGACATGCGTGACGAGAGCAGCGAGCCCGCTCGCGGTGCGCTGCGTGCCGCTCAGCAGTATGTAGCTTGACTTTGCCGTCTGAATCTGCCCCCCCAACGGCACGCGGCTCCTGCAGATGTCTGTTTGTCGCTCTTCGTCTATGTCAACGTCAAGAACGTTTGTATCTCCCCGATCCCCATGTATTTCGACCATTCACGTCTTCGGCGTGATCCCGCTTCTGTCTACACAACGTTCGGAGACATAAACGTAGCCAGGGACACCTCAACGTAACCTCGTCGTCCCTCTCCCAGCATCCTTCAATCGACTTCGGCGCATGCAGTTTTAAAGCCTGCATAAATGCTGTATCATACGCCTACGACGTATCGAGTTGAACAGGGGAAAGTGGATACAAGAATATCTATAAATAAAGACCTTTAGAAAAGAGCGCGCGGCTGGATAGCGCGGGTAAATCATGTAGGGAAAGAAAATGAATGGAGGGCATGGTACAAGGGAACAAGCAGGTAGGCCGATGGTATAGTAGGAAGACGATCGCAGAGCAGATAACAGAAGGCGCCCTTTGCCCCCGGACTGCCGCAGTGTTACTAGGTTTCCCCTTAGGCTATGACTGATTGGTGATTGGATTAGGGCAGGGGTCAGCGAAGTATTGGTTTCGGCTTGATGGACATGAGCTCTATGCTACCCTCATATGTATCTCGGCTTTGATCAGATACCGCGGCTGTCCGCCCATTCGACATGATTGGAAGGGAATCCGTAGAGGCACCATTCGCCCGGTGTCCGAGGGAACCTCTTGGATGCTCCCCGATATTCAAGAGTAGTCTTTGACTCATGATGCTTCCCATAGCTATTACGAAGCCAACGGGTACTTCAATAAGCTGCACCTTTTTCGAAGTGGCTTGATTAGTATACAGCTTTTTTCAGGACAGCACAGCGTAGAACATACTCCTCCGATTGTCCAGACCAGTTGAGCCGTGAGAAGAGACGGGAACGCTCTGTGAGAGGCGGTGAATGTGTACGGAGTAAGAGTTTGTATCCTCACTTAGTAAGTGAGGATACAAACTTACACGAAGAAATAAAGAGCTGAGTCCTTGACAAGCAGAATCGTAAGACGATCCCCTGGTCCTTTAATCCCGTGCGTTCTCAAAATTTGAATCCCTTTCGCTAGGACCAGTCCGAAAAACAACGCTTCGTTCGCAAGCATTGGCACCCAAAATACTTTACGCAAGGAGGACACGTCTTCGGCTATACACATGTGCTCTCCTGATTCCTGCCCCAAATAAACCAAGACACCTGAACGGCCGTCATTGTAAATATGAGCGTCCTGGAGGTCTGGGTATAAGTTTCTTACCAAGCTCCTTTTTCAGAATTTCTACGACGATGCAGACCATTGTACCGAAAGTTAAAACAAAGGCTATCGCGAATACAAGCAAGATATTACGACTCTTCTTGTATAACGCGTAAATCCTAAGTTGAAGGATAGCTGCACGGCGGGTGACGATAAGTTTGCATGGAACTGATGCGATGCATGTGCAGTGACTTTATCACACACCTTCTGTGATCAGACGAATCATTGGGCCATATACCCAATGAAACTTGATCCATGCGTCGCCTGTAAAACCGTTATTGAGCTGAAAATGCACAGTCATAAGCTGAGCGACAAGCCTACTAACATCTACGAAACATGTTAAGTCAGCAAGATAAGAAAAGACGGACTGAAGCATGATATGGACGAACAGCTGAGTAAAGTAAGGCAGTAGCAGATATGGCGTTAGGTAAGTCTATCAATAATCTTTGCATATGCTAACCTCGCTAGATCCCTTGGGAAGAAAAATGACTAAGAAAAGGTAAGAGAGTGCGTCTAAAAGCATGGAGAATATCTCCGACAGTGGACAGATTACCGATGTTTATGAACCTAGGAAACTTCACTTTAAATAACCGCCTCTGTAGAACTGCAGTAGTGCTGTGGTACTTACAAAAAGAAGAACAACGTGAGGTATCGAACCTAGATTTTTTTTGTACGTCAGCAAGCTGTCAACAGAAGTGTCAGTTAAGTGATCAACGAACCGCAAAATAAGCAAGTTTTCCAAGTCCATAATCGGATCGCTGTGAGACCCAACGAACTAAGGTCAGAACTTTCATCTCAGCACACAGGATGGCCCCCACCCACCCACATCAGTTCGACTTCATTGTCGTAGGTTGATACTGACAATTGTTGAATCAGGACTTTTGTCAGTAACTAACATATACATAGACGACGAATAGACTTGCGGAACTCGTAGACAAGTAGAACTAGCGAAGATACTTGAGTTTTAAGAGGAGATGAGTCAGTCAAACGGTGCGGCTTTCTTTCTTTCATGGCGTACCGCTGGACATCTTTGTCAGCCGTATATTCTTGACAGCATATACTGCTGCGGAGACGGCAGCATCACATTGCTCGTCTGAGCATGTGACCGCTGGCATGCTGGTGGACTTTCTTGGCTAGTAAGGGAGGAAGGTTAAGGGAGAAAGTGGGGGAATGGTCAGATTGTTTCCTTCACCTTACATGGAAGATCGGTAGTTTAAGTATACGTCGCAAGGAAAAGCGCGGTCACTGGTTTTCCATCTTCCCATCATGATACCGGGGATAAAGGAAGTCTATACGTACATCATAACGCCCGTAATTATACATTACTGTTGATCAGGGAGGGTTCTTTATAAGACTGACTTGATAACATGCTTTTGGGACGTGCGCACGGGATGAAGTCGAACAGCCCTTTGTGTGGTCTTTCAAAGAGTCCCAAAAACGGTATGAGTTTTTATACTGCGAACAGAACCACCTTGAAGGACATTACACTGATCTTCCAGAAAGGATGGAAAATACCACCAACAAGGCTCATAGCGCCTGCCACTATTCCCTTGGGCACGCTAACCGATTGAACCAACCTAGCAAGCTGTACGTCAGCGAGCGCCGAGGAGCGATGATACTATTTCCCATTCCCATTATAGTATTCAAACTGTACAGCCGGCGCATATAGTCATTCCTGACTCGGCTCGAGGTATTCGTGCATCACGTTTCACTTACAACCTTCGGAAACGTAAACACATCGCCACTGCCTCATGCCTATCTCTTACCAGGCATCCTCCAACAGACCGACTTCAAGGCATGCATTTCATGACCTCACATAATTCTGTACAATTACTGTATCATACACTGACGACTTAGCGGACTAAATAGGGAAACAACGGATACAAAGGGATTGGGAAAAGAGCGCACGTCTGGATGGCGAAGATAAATTGAGCAGGGAAGAAAAGGATGAAGAACATAATGCGAGGGAACCAGCGCATAAGCCAAGGACATCACAGGCGAATGATCGCGGTGTGTAGAGAATTGAACGCCTTTTGCTTCTCTCTGAGCTCCCGTAGTGTCACTAGGATTCTCCCAAGGCCGTGACCATTTCCGTATCATGATTGGACTAAAATGCTGGCCCGCGAAGTATCGGCTTCGACTTGATGGGTGTGAGCTCCATGCTCCCTCCGCACGTGTCTCGGCTTCCATTAACTCCCACCACAGTTTGACCTTTCGGCATGGCGGGTTGTGGCCCCGCAGAGAAGCCGTTAGTCTGGAGTACGAGAGAAGCTCCTGGCTGCTTCCTGATATTCAGAAGTATTCTCTGGCTCATGATGCTCCCCATAGCTATCGTCAGGCAGACGGGTACCTCAATAAGTTCAACCTTTTTTTGAAGCGATCTGGTTAGTATTTGGCCGTCTGCAAGACAGCCAGAGAACATACTGCTCCGATTATCCAAACCAGTTGACTCATGAGATAAAATGCGAACGTTCTGTAAGAGGTAATGAGTATGCAAGGCTATGTCTTCCTTCATGGAGGGCACAAACTTACACGAAGAAATACAGAGTTGAGTCTTTGACAAGTAGAATTGTGAGACGACTCTCTGATCTTTTTGTCCCATGCATTCTCAATTTTTGGATCCCTTTCGCTAGGGAAAGTCCGAAAAGCATCGCTTCGTTTACAAGTATTGGTATCCAAAATACTTTGCGCAATGAAGACACGTTTTTAGCTATGCACATGTGCCCGCCCGATTCTTGTCCCAGATAAAACAAGACAGCTGAACAGGTCATTTTGGATGTGGACGTCCTGAAAGCCTGGGTATAAGTTACTTACCATGCTCCTCTTTCATAACCTCTACGACGATAGTAACCATTATTATAAGGGTCAAAACGGAGGATATTGTGAATAGAATCAGGATGTTCCGGCTTTTCTTGTATAGTGCGTAAATTCTGAGTTGAAGGGCGGCTACACGGATGACGGTAAGTTAACGTCGAGCTGCAGGAAGACATGCTCCATGACTCCATGACGCACCTTCTGTGAGGAGGCCAATTATTGTCCCGAATATCCATTGCAATATAATCCATGAGATACCTACAGAATCGTCGTTGAGCTAAAGACACACGTATCACAAGCCAAGTCCACAAACATCTACTCAAATGCGTAAATCAGTGAGATATAAAGTAGCGAAGACTGGGATTGACAAACAGCTTCGTAAGGGGAAGGTAGTAGAAATAGCGTCAGGGGAGTTTTCTCAATTGCACTTGCATACGCTAACCTCGTTAGATCCCTTGGGAAGGAACATGACTAAGAAGGGGTCAGAGTGAGCCTAAGTCCTAAGGGCATGAGGGACATCCCCGGTAGTGAACAGATTTACTGATGTTTACGAATCTAGGGAACTTTGCTTTAATAATTACTTCTGTATGACGACGGTAACGCTTACGCGAAGAAGAATAGTGTAAGGTATCGAAGCTAAGGATAATTTCACGTGAGAAATCTGACGGGAGGTGCCAGTAGGAACCAGCAATCAACGTACCGCAAAATAGATTAACTTTCCCGGTCCATATTTAGCCTCCTGTGACGAACCGACGACCCAATGCGCCGAGATCAGCGCCTCCATCTTTGCACGAGTCATTTTTACTCGCCCACATCAGATTGACTTCACTGTCAAAGGTCGACACTGGCAGTAGTAGTTGAACCCAAAGCTTCGTCAGTAAATGCTGTATGAGTAGGTGACGAATTGACTTACGAAACTCATAGACGAATAGAACCAGCGAAGACACTTGTATTCCGAAAGGAAGATGAGTTGGTCAAAGGCGTTAGTCGTATTTCTTCGTTCCTTTAACGTGGCGTACCGCTGAACATTTTTGTCAGGCGTATAATCTTGACAGCATATATCGCTGCAGAGACAGCAGCATCACATTGCTCGCCAGTACACATATCGTTGGTACGCCGGTGGGCTTTCCTGGCTAGTTTGGGGGGAATATAAAGGGAGGAGAGTGGAGAAGGGGATAGACGAACGCCCTAATCTCATATCGAACGATGCCAGTTATAAGTGCATATCGTAGGGAAAGCATGACCAATTTTCCATCTTCACATCATGATACTAGAGGCGAAGGAAAGTGACATATCATATCGCCGGTGTTGGCAATAATGGCATAGTTGGTGCTGGTGTTCACCGATTCGGAAGTTTGAACAAATTCGCAGTTTGCATCATGCAAAATTATGACCCGATCACTAGCGAATCACTATCTTTGGAGGAAATCGGCCAATCTACGACCTGGAGTGACCTTGACCCCGTAGTTTGTCGATGCCACAATATCAAGGGAAAAGATGTGGCTATTCTTCTTCGGCGGCCTAGACTTTCCATGGTGACCTCCTACACCCACTATACCCTGCTCTCCGCGCGGTGTAGCATGAGATTTTCTCGATGAAGATTTTAATCTTGCAGATGAGAAACTGGTTACATACGTATTATCCACACCCTTGTGTCGCTCCAAAGTTTCATCAGGCCAGGTTTTTCCAACTTCAATGCTGCCTGCCAGTGTTTGCACAATTTCTTGTAATCCACAAGGGCTGCTTTGTGACAGGGCGAGGTCTCGCACGAATGGAGTCTGTTCTTTCGGCCAAAGAGGTTGATCGGGCGCCGGGTTATAGCCACTCATGAGAAGATACTGTGCACTGCTCTTTTGAATCACGGTTTAGAAGAAAAAGGAAAATGGCAAGGGCGCGCACGATTAGGGGCAGAGCAAGGCTCAAAAGGCATGATGATTCATGATGCGGGCTGCGGCAGTCAGCAGCGTGTTTGCGATGAACACTGGACAGGCGCAAGATGCGACGAAGGACCCGGACAAGGGGCACGATATGTCAGAAAGCAGAGGAGCCGATGCCCGGCATGTACGAAATCAGAACGGAATATTCGAAACAGAAAAAACGCCGGATACGGCCGGCATCGCCATATACTGTAATGCAGAAGTAGCGCGAATAGTGCGCGGGGAGGTCCACAAATGGATTGCAATTATCGCACTCTACAGAACGGTATCAGGAAATACTTCCGAGGACTCGGGAGTTCCAACGGAAGGAGATTTCTTTCCCTTTCCCTTGGGGGGAGAATATGAGGAGAGAAGCCTTGATTATGCCGTCCTTTACTGATCTTTCTGACGAACTTGTAGTTCCCTCTGTAATCCAGGCGGTAACATAACGTGATCCATCTCGGCGGGGACGTCCCATGTTCAACCGCAAGGAGTTGTAATCTCCCGCAAAGATACCTCAGTCCTCCCCCGATACATATATCGGAGGGAATACCAGCACTGGTTACAACAGGGAAGACTGTGACGTGTTCCGAAAGCCGCGGTTGAAAAACGCGTGAGGACACTGGCTCCAGATTTAAGGACGTAGAGATAAGTTATGCCGATGCGACTAATACTACTACTACAATCCACGTGCAAATACATAGTGTAAAAACACGCAACGCAAGAGGACAATAAGACGATCGAAGGGAGCAAGAATTGCAAAATTAAGATCCGAGTCGTACGTAAAGAAAGGAAGACTACGGCATCCATTACAAGGGGTTGAAGAATAACACGGAGCGAGTAAAGTGAAGAAGAGTATGATAAAACTTAGGTACGTACGGAGAACAACAAACAATCGGGGTGTAGTAATGAAGGAAACGGCGAGTACCGAGAAATATAAATGGAAACAACGGTGGTAATACGGTTTGAGGCTCTGAAGATAGATCCGGCGATTTCGCATGAAGGAAGAATGGTATTCGGGGACTGTTCCAACGGCGGGCGCAGATCTTCCACAGATCAACGAATCAAGGGGCAAAGGATAAGTTTAGAAGGGTAAAAGCAGTAAACCTGCCGACGTTGTTTTGAGGGAGCTGTGGACGATTTTGTGACTATTGATGAATTTGGGAAAGAAAGCGAGTAGTTGGTTGTAGGTGGACTGACTTAGAGGAGAGTCGCTGCGTAATCAACACGAAAGCGATTATGGTTGAAAAGATAATAAATAATGGTGCAGGTAACAAAGGTGCAAGCATGCAGTCAATATTGAGCGCACGATGGTCGGAGGCTAAAGGAAGTCGGCACCTCTAAGGTGGTCCCGAAGGATGCCTTCACGGACTGTGAGAAAAATGTTAAGACCCCGCGTGCAGTGGACAGAAGTGAAAAGAGATATCTACCAGCACCGAGTGTTAGCGCAGTTGCTTTCGTATCCTATGGGGAAATGTGCAAGTTAGCAGAGTTGGCAAGGTACAGCGAGAGAGGGGTTAAATATTGAGCAAGGCAAGAAGATGTACGGACAATAACAGAAGTCAAATGCGTGTAGATCGGGCGTGGCTCGGGCGAATACTGCTTTGATATGTCGCGGAATTTCGTGCGTAGATCTGTATAGAAATGCAATTAACACAAATCTTGAGTACGATTAATACACTCACATTTGGCGACAGTGCCGAGTGTATTGCTGCGGTCACCGAAGCTCGGGACATATTCGCATACCTGTACGCCTGCACGAAGCTTTTTGTCGAGGAGGTCACATTTATTGAGGAAGAGAACGAGTTGCGTATTCGCAAGGAGACGGCTTGAGCAGACCGCTTTCCAAAGAAGAAACGAGTCCTCAAGACGATTCACGCGACGGTCCTCCGCTAGTTTCTCATCGAAGCACGAGATCGGCGCAAGGAAGATGATTGCATTGACGTCGTCGAAGAACGAAGCCCACGCATGTCGCAAAGTACGTGTTCCCCCGACGTCGTACATTAGCCACTCTTGCCCTGCCTCAGCACCTCGCTCAAACAGGAAACGATGCTCTTGCACGCCCATTGTGCGTAGACGCGCGCGGACGATGTCGTCGTCTGATGGCTCGTATTCGCGTACTGCTACACGTTCCACGTCATTGAGGAAGCTTTGTGCAGCCATTTTGATTAGAGAGAGGGCATGATAGAGCAGCTGACTAACTTACAAGCCTGCACTGTCCTCGAGACGCTGCTTGCGCCGATCGAGCATCTGCCGTACGACGCTATCCGTCCAGAGAGCATACATATCTTCGCGGCAGCCAGCGATGATCGCGGTAGACTCCTCCGCTTCCCGCTCCCGGCGCTCACGACCCAGAGCTTCTTCGCGGCTCCCCGATGAATTGCGCAATTTGTCGAGTGCACTCTTCCATCCTGTTGATGAACGTACATAAAATTCCTGGGGACGCCCAGAGAAACCATCGAATGGCGCTGCGCTCGTAGATACACCGGGTGGCACAGGGATAGGCTCCTCCGCGCCACTGCCCAGACGTCGCTCGAGGTCAGCCTGTACGCGTCGTAGCGGGGTGAGACGCAGTTTGAGAAGTTTATGAGCCTCAGTGAAGGCGAGCCGAGGCGGCTGTGGTTGAGGTGTGTTTTCTTCATCGTCGTCATCGTCGTCGAGATAGGCATTCGCCCCAGTCATCTCATGCTGGAGAAGGTCTAGGATGAGGTTGACAGACCGCAGAAGATTGAGCTGGATAACAGCACGCCAGGATGCGCGCTCTTCCTGCCACGCCTTGCGGGCGTATGTCAGCTGGAAGTCTGCGCCTGGGATCAGCCTGCGTGGCGGAAGGGAGCTTGAAAGGGGACGTACTCTTCAGTGTCGTTGATTTGCCACTCTCACTTTGCCCCAGTAGCAGTACCTTGACCGGTTTCTTCCTCCTTCTAGCGGCCAGCCTCTCAGCCTTCAGCATCTCGTCGATCTCATCGTTCACGCGTTTCTCCTCCGCCTCCCTCTTTTCTCGGGCCTCGCGCTCCTCTGGTGTCTCGTCCTGGGGAGGTGCGATAGCCGCTGCGAGCGGGTCTTCAGCGTCGAGTGAGCGTCCCATTTGAGTGGTCGTCTGCGTCAATGGGACGAAGAAGTAAGAACGCTGATAAAGCGATGGTGGGTTTGTATGTGCTAGGGACTGCTGACATCAAATAAGATTGTTCATCAGCAATCAGAAGGATCATAAACGGATATTGCCCTACTTTGCACCCTCGTAATCACCAGCGATAGCCTCACTCACGGGTTCCCCTTCTGCTGCGACAAATCAAAACCTTCCGCTTCGACCAAACCGGAGAGCGCCGCCAATAAAAGTGCCCCTGAACTTCGATAGATTCCTGCTCGCTCGAAGCAGGCAGCACGTTTGCGAGCTAACGGTGCGACTGTCGGCCTTCGGTGAGCTTATAGATATCAGATGAATGATGTCGACGTCGGTGAACTCGATGCTCGATGGCGGCTGTCTAGCCCCGCTCGGGTACAACTACCCGGAGTCGCGTCGGCAGCAACAGCCGTTGCGACCGCAATTAACAGAGGTCCTTCCCTTCGACCCGCGTGTGTAACCGCAAACTGGTTCGCTTGTTTCTTAGTGGCGAGCAGCGGGAAGCTGCAGAACACGAGGATAGCGAGGGAAATGGAGGATGTACGGTAGAACGGACCCATTAATGCAGATTACTACTCGGTTACCAGATGCACCCGCAATTTCTCACGAATACGATTTTTCACTTACCTTATCGAGGCCCGCAGACTCGGAAGCCAAAGGTATTCTTCCGAGGTCATCAACCCTCGGACTCGAACTTCATCGCACTATGTATTGCTCTGAGCGCTAAACAGTGTAATAGGCTCGCTTGCGCTCTCAGATCCAAGAGGCATCATCCTAGGAGGCTCTTGTGATGGCGTTGAAAGCGCCATCAAGCACACCTTTTCGGGCATCTTCCATTCAGAAGCCAAAACTTAAGCCAGCCCCTCATTATAATCTGGGTGCTCGACTAATGTTCTCTCTTTTTCTTCAGTTAGCATTGACTTGACGTGGAGATCAAATTCTCAGACACTGTTCATCTTGACAAAAGTTGCTCCTGAGAATCCGGACCTATTAAGTTGATGAGGTAGTGTTGCGAGTTCAGGAGACACGTCTATCAAAGTAGCTCAACCACTGCATTGCTCATTGCTCTCGAAAGCGCCTGATGAACACAACAGACTCGTTTGAGAAAAACCTGTCATGATGGACAAGACACGATGATCAGACCAGCCCTGACTGGAGTTTGTCATGTTGGCCCTCCAGCGGCGTTCTTTTTCCCGAAGAAGCATACTAATGTCCGGCTTATAGCAAAGGTGGCTTAAACCTTGAATGTGATGCGTCCCAGTGACAAATTCTAACAATACTAACTGGGATAACGCTCCTTTACAGCCTTCTTCCTTCCTTGTCCCATTTGGCGCTCGGAAGTTGGTGTGGGATACTGATACTTATCAGTATAGATCCGAGGGAATGGCGTTGTGTGACATGCAAAGAGGGATGAAGAAGGGCATTTATAATCCTGATAGTCCTTGGATTATCCAGTCGAGAGAGGATATATTCCCTTGACCGCCGGTCGACCAGGCCAACCCAATATATCTTCTAAAAACGCTTAATGGACTAACGGGACCAAGTAATACGCGAGAGCCAGGCAACCGCCGCTTTTTCATCTGCTTGGCAGTTCTCCCATCGAATTCAGACTAGCAAATGTGGTCCAGGTGATAATGCATCAAACAATATCCTCTCAACTCTTCGCCACATATGTTACAATCTCCATTTGGACGACTGTCCCGCGCTTGCTTTGGCCGTCATGCGCTCGGACTCATAGCGGCAGTGACTTCCTCCTCATCTTATGCCTCCCTTTTTCGCTTTAACCGTTTATTTCTGGCGGACTGTCGCCGGACCGTCGGGCAGAAAACTACGGGGCGGGTGACCTTTGCAGTCCAGGGCATGGTCACGTAGTATTTAATTCCACCTAAAAAAGAAAAAGACTCTGCAGTCACGTCTTAGGCGACGCAGCCAGATTTTCGGAGTGCCTGATTGTTCTGCTCCTGAAATATTGATACCACTTCGCTGCTGGCGGGGGTCCTTCCTTTTACATAGTCAGGCTTCCGAGGATTTATTTCGCTTGGGGAGCAAGACGACCTGTGTTTCCTGTCCTGGTCTGAATAATAAACCGTGTGCGATGAGCGAAGCCTATTGAATCATGTATCTACCTCCTCTACGACCAATTCTTCCGGAATACGGATGGAAATATCTCGGACCGGTTACGACCGGGGTCGGATCAAGACTCGTGAAAACATTTCGCCCCGCGGAAGGCTAGTATCCGCCAGTGCTGCATTTCGGCCTCGGGTCGCGGGACCACATATCTTCCCTTAAGTGTTCTCATCCGAATTATGCTAGTCCGAGGAGGCGTATGGATCATACGGGTATTCGCTTGAATCGAGGACTTGAAAACACAGGTGTGATGATCTCTACATAAATAGCTAGTCTAATCTGGAGATCTACAGCTAGAGTCGGTACTAATATACTGGAGGGAAATTCTATGGAGAAAGTTCGACCAAGCTTCAGCCTTTGGTATTAGGTAATCTCAAGGAGCCATTTACATCTGCAGTCTATTTTGACTTGGTTTATCTCCTGAGTTTTGATCAAATAAATACATATTACGTTGTAATCTGCATTTACATTATGCCATTGGTCACCACCCGAGCTTGAATACATGCTCACTTGCCTCTGCTCGCGGTTGCCATCTGCTGATCCTGATATCTAAAAGAAGACGTCGATCCTCCCAAAGCAGGGATAGTTTGTACACGCAACGACCGCCATCCCTCCGCCGCTCACCCACGCCAATGGCCCGAATCACTTGCATCGCCTTCTCCATCGCTGCGGCGGCCTCACGCCCACGCTCCAGCCATTCCCTGGTCTTTTCCCCTTGTCCACCGACGTCCACTACTGCGGCGACGAGAGTGTACTGCTAAGTACAGGATCTTGCCAATCCACAGCCTCGCACTATGGCAGGTGTGATCACAACGAGCAACGCTGCGGGCGCTAGCAGCCCGACGTCCTCATCGGCAACGATATCTGGGACGGAGAGCGGGCCTAGGCTCACGACGAGCACTAGTTCCAGTTTATCTCCCCCTTTTCCACCAGGTGGGGGTATCACAAGCAGGAGCTTTCCGCCGAATGCGCCTACAGCCCCAGCTTCGGCTAGTGGTCCTAACGGAGGAGGCGGTATCCCTTCGTCATCGGCTTCCAATCTGTATTGCAAGTACTCCCTAAACCTGTACTCGTATATGACTAAGATTGACTTTGACTGAAGTGTACACTTTTTTGGGTATGCTTATCTCGGCATAATGTAGAATTACAAGTGGCCGTCTGATCAAGGCTTCTTCCAGCTACTCTTGTTCTATTGCTCTTTGTATCGGGTGCGGTAATCCTTCGGTCAATCACGTTGCGACTTCGCGCCCGCCGGGAAATCGAGGAAGCCATACGTAACGGGACGTACGTTCCTCCCTCGACCTCATTCCGCGGCAATGCGAACGCGACGAAGCCCACTCTTTACGACGCTCACCTCAAATACTCGGGTTTGGAGTCACAGAGGTATGAGAAGGGGGAGCACTGGTCTACATTGTTGGTAAGTTTTCCATGGGGCCACGGTCATAGCAAGGACGCCTTGATTTACTATTCCCTATTCCGGACAAAATCATTGATATAGCCCGTCGCAGCCTCTTTCGTCTCTTCACCTAGACCACGTATCGTCGGACCTCCCTTGGAAAAACAGACAGAAAGTATAAATTTGACTGCTCTCGGACGGTTCCGCCGGCGCTTTGGGAATCTCCTTCGCTCAGTCCATCTACGGGATATCCTCGAGGAGCTCGATGTTCGCGATTTCCATACTCGCATAATGCAATCGCAATCACAGCCGCGCGCTCCAACCCAGGCGGAGCTCGCAGCAGTGGCGTTCACATCTCCTTCGGAGAGGAACGCTGGTACGGCGGAGAGGGCCGAGATTGAGCCCCCCCACGCGATGCGCGTCGCCTTGCTCATTGCGATGCCCGACCCTTCACATCCTACGTACACCGGCCAGGCTCCTGATACTTACGCTGACCGCCCGTCGACATCATCATCATCCGCCTCCGATGGCGATGGGAAGGGTAAAAGTCCTGTTGTAAGGACACCCGACACAGATGCGCCTGCGGAAGTGGAGTTACCGTACGTTGAGTTTGGAATTACAGAGGTTGCGCTTGCCCTTCCTCGTGGTACAGGGTCAGAGTCTGCCGTAGGTAGGCCCGATAATCTCTCAATGCCGGCGGCTACCAGCGCAGATGGAGGAGACGTAGTTGCGCATCATTCATGATACTAATATGGGGCGTGAATATGTCAGACTATGTCTTGTTGTACGATTTTGTTTTAAACATATTTTAAACATTTTCAAATCTGTTACGATCAGTGCAGCTATTTGGCAGTAGAGCTGACAGCTTGAATGAGTCTGTGACATATACAGTCAATCTCGATTTGATCTAAGAACGGGATACAGCGGATGGGACATACTTGAAGCCAAGTCCTGCGGGGCCAATTATGGTTATCGGTCTTCCTCGCTACCATTGACAACAGAGAAGTTCATATCCTGTATGCGCGACCTTTCTACCCATGATCCACGACTGGTCGATAAGCTGAGAATAAAAGCTTTTTTTAATTCGCAGCATAGTAAATGCGTTGGGTTGGGGCAGTTTGTCAGAATGCCACTGAACACTCAATCGTAAGAAAGCGAATGCAGTCCATGATATCAGCCGATTATGGCTACCAGCTATACGATGATAGATGATAGTGAGTTACCTTAGCGCGTGAGTAAAGTTGGAGGTGGGCGCAGCAAGACATCCTAACAAGTCATGATGTTGTTAGTATTAGACGGAGGAAGAAATACAGAAACGCAACGACTTCGGAAACCGAAACGCATCACAATGTCGGTTCATTAGTGATACACCAAGCTTAGGGATAGCACACACGGACAGAGCATAGTCCTTACCTGTCGGCAGGTGTCTAGGAGCTTACAGTAGGAACCGCATCCGCATTATGTAGTTGTACGACCTTCGTCATTTTGGAGTTTTCAGCTTTTGGCATAGAGTGATGAGAAAGCTTGCATTTGAGAGAGAACACATGGTTTCTCTGCTGGTCTGTGAGGGATGTAAAAGCGGAGCCAAAGGTGAAGCGATTTAGAGGGTTGCCCTTCGTTGACGTCCGAAATGCCATGAGCAACGGCTTTGAAACTGACTTAAAAAGCTCATTAGCACAAGGCGTTTATCTAGTCGGTTGGTATGCCCTCACCGTGACAGTCTTCTTTAGACACTTCGCATCGTCTTGTTCTTTCAGAGAAATAAAAGAAACGATCAGCGCAGACTCGCACGGGTGTGGATAGGCGAGGTAATTGTCTTCTTTGGAGTTCCAGATGCCATACAGTGGGTGCCGTGGCTGCGACCGTTTTTTTATCCCACGTCATACAAAGGCAAGAGAGTTTCAACAACGACATTTTCCATTGGTGTCCTGCTTGAGTGTGTAGAAGATTGTTGACGAAAGAAGTTTGTGCCAAGCGGCGGCGACCCAGCGCCGCAGGCACAGGCTTGCTTATGTAACGTACTTGATTGGTAAACAAGATTGCCAGAGGGCTAAGTAGTAAGTACTGCCGGTGCGTGAAATTCTACGACCCCCACCTCCATAGGGTAATTACCACCTGCGATTCACTATCTATTTTTTTTCGCTAATCGCGCTGAGACTCGCTAAACGACTGAGGACAAAGAGCTGCCCGATAGGTACCGAGAATTCAAACAATCAGGTCCTCAAATACGTGGCATTACGGTGAAGTTTGAACAAGCTCTACCACTGGCATGCCTTACGCCGCCCGTGCTATGACTCGCTTTTATACGAAATTGTACACTGGCTTTAATCTTGTTCTTCGAGCAGAGATCGCATCTTAGTCATGCTGATCCAGACAACACTGGCCCTAGAAAGTACTGACCATCTCCTTGCACAGCGCAGTAGCTGTTGTCATTTAATTTCGGTCTTACCGGTCTTGTTCAAGCAGTATGCCGTCGACCTATTAAGCTAGCGCAAGGTCCGCAGATATACCCCTCTCCAACTCCTTGCATAACATATTGACAGGACATGGCCACCGCCACGTTTCCGATCGGGCCCTTGATTTTCCCTGCACCTGATTATAACCAAGAATGCTATAACGAACTGCAATCCTGTTACATTACGATCTTTCATTGGTCCGTATTCCTAATATACTGGTGGATAGAAGTGCAAAGTTACCTTTTACATACTCATCGGTATGTATACCGGGCAGCTATCACCATAGATTAGGAGGTGGCGGATGTACCACGAACGGTTGATGCAAACAGAGGAGCTCAATAATTCGTGAAAATGTGGAATGGAAGGAACCAACCAATTGAATCAATCATGATTTTGTGGCGCTCCTCAAATCAAAATCAGTGTGTAATTTATCTTTGAGCGCTCACGTTTCACCTCCGTTTCCTGATGGTTATGCACGTGTATTCATAGAACGACTTTCGCTGGTATAAATACCAAGAGGCTACTAATGCGCTGGGGAATCTGTGGACCTCCTCCCCGGCTGTATAATGGATGCACTCGCTCCTGGCGCCAAAGACGTAATTACAGCCAGAGTGGGTGTCAGGATATGTTATTTGCATGTGCTGAATTTTCCGTCTAACGTGACGGCGCTGTTAGTATCTGATAGGTGATGCTCCTGTACTTACTGGTCCACCACACCTATGACCTGCTGATATTTTTACAGTTGCTACTCTTGCGTTCCAGGTGCGTGATGTGCTGCATATGCTCGCTTTAACTAAACAAATATGTAATCTCACTAGGCTTATGACTACATCACGAGTTTTGATGATGAGGTGGTTCTATCCGCTCTCGCAATTTAGGCTTATCTCACTTAAAGTATATTATGGAGGTTCATCTTATCTGGTCACACAAAACAGATTTCCGTCATGTCCAATTCCTCTTAAACCGTTATATGCCGTTCACCACCTCGATCGTCTCTGTGTATTGTAAGTATCAGATTTAATTATGTGTTTCACGACAAGTCTCATCACTCCGGATGGAAACCAAAGATGTCCTCCTGGATAACGATACAGAAGTCTGTCTGTCCATGCTTCCGAGACTAAGCAGAGTTTACTAAATTTATGTGTTGCAGACATGCAGTCATGGATTCTGGTCTCTGGCGTGTACGTACCGCTACAGGCGTACTATGTGAACAGCAGATCGTGACAGACGCCACAATTTATGATCCAGTATTATCAGCTATTGGTATGCTTATCGCAGAGTGTGAGTACACCGGGCGCGTAAATCGTGATATTACTGAGTAGTTATATTGTTACAGTCACTGTCTTCCTTCGTGCGGACGCTGTGTGGGGCCACAAACGATTTGTTCGATCGCTGTTGGCTGTCGCATACCTGGTGGGTCAAGATATTCCATCAACTTTGCCTCGTTATCTGACTCCGTACTTGCAATTATGCAGAGCTCGTCAGCTGTGATCTTGTACATTTCAGCTCAGCATGCTCTGAAGAACACTGGTGAGCTTAGCATTTACAAAAGCGTTTATAACTGAAGTTCACAAACTCGTAGTTGCTCCGCTCCACATATCTACTGGCTGCTTATATGTCCACGGAGATAGGAAGATTTGGGTAGCGTTGCTGTTATATTCGTTGTGTGAATTCCGTAAGTGAATTTCTTTACTAAGCATGAGCTTTTCTGATCCCACATAACGGCACAATAGTAGCCCTATCTCTCCTGCTATTGAGAGTGTTCCTGAACTGTGGGTCGAAAAATACTCCATGAGTTTCCCGATTATCTAAAAACAATTGCAGCTTCCTACACAAGCTCCCCGATTATGCAGAATCTGTATCAGGATGGTACGCGTACACAATTGCATCCCAATAAATACATTCGTTGACATACAATGGCCCGGTATTTGCTCTCGGCCCCCCGTCTTGCATGAAAAGGAGCCGTATACTTCAGCATTATCACATGTATGTATAGGCGGCTCGTTCAGTGAAAACAAGCGCTGAGAGATAGTGCCTTGCTTTTCAGTAACAACCATTGTGAACTTCGTTCTTGTGGTTACTGCATCAGTATGTCTATCTTCCTATTTACTGTTTTTCTGTATTCTTATTTCCCTTGAACCGTATTGTGCAGCCTACACTTAGTGATGCTTTTATCGTGTCTGTACCCTTCACCATTTTGATCATGGTCCAAATAGCTAATTGTATCATCCCAAAAACTCAGACCAGAGAGCGTCCTTGTTAACGCCCTCTGCTCTCATATGCACCTGCGAATTCGGAAGTCACGCAGTGGCAACCTTCACTACTTGAACTCCGAGTATGATATTGAATTGCGCCCGCAATTATTTATAAGTACCAACTAGTCGCGGATTGTGTAGATAAAACAGAAAGAAGGCGACAGACTTTGTAATCCCAAATTGGTTCTAATATGAGCACTCGGCTGTGCCTCAATATATATAGAGATCGTGTGTGTTGGTAGTACACCCAGGGAGAGGAACCTATTCACAATACTCAAGCATAGAGACCGACGGTGTGCTTCTACACATATTGTATTGGCAAACCTGTTAATGGACAGCTTTGCAAAGCATTCATGGTTGGTGGGATGGGTATCTTGTTGAAATTGATTGATGGGACGTGTGAGATGGGAGATCCACGGACATGTCGAAAGGCTGTACGATGGAGAGCGGGTGGAATGACGAAGATAAGACAAGAAGGTGCACATCTAAGCCCTTTTCTTAGCCAATTACGCTTGCGCACCAGTCTATGTCTCAGGAAACTGCATCCGACCAGTCCCCTAACTTGTCCAAGGTTCATCAAGCTCTGACATTCGAAACGCCCATTAAGTAGCGCGCATAATCCACGAACTCGGGGGATAATTCCCTCTCGCGACTGCGGACAGGGCAGCAGTGGTAACACTCGCCACAGAGCATCTCGGAGTCGTATTCTGTGGGACATGAGTGCCAGAATACGAAGCAATATCGCCCGATACGACACCCTCAAACACATTAAACGCGCCCATGCTTTGCATAGGGCGAAGGGCCGGTTTCAGAAGACTCTGCTGGCAGGACTGACCATACCTCATGTTCGGACGACCCCTGGGAGAACGTATGAGCTGCTCTGCATATCGCTGCATCTTATTGGTCGAAATAACCAACCCGAAATCGTTTAGAAGCAATATTTGTAACCCGAGCTGGTTTAGCTTCGACTGAGGGAGTCCGCCAACCTTTAATGGAAAAGTAAATAAACATTCCACGCGGTAGAGTGAAAGAGAAGAAGAAAAGAGCTCTCTTCAAGTTTCCCGGCGTAAAGATTTCGTGACAAGAGCAGTCGTTGTCGCAGACAGAATGTAAAACTATCACTGTGACGCCGAAAAGAAAATCAAAGCAGTACTTACTTTCGAATTACGGGAATTTGTATAAAACGCATTACTAAAGAACTTGCCGGCCACAGTTGCCCCGGCGGTGACCATCCGATGCACATTATAGGAAGTCGATTTCAAATCGGCTGCCCGTTGCTTCCTGAGCGACCTTCGACCTTCGATCGAAGTAGACCGGGAGTGAAAGGAAAACTTAGTTTGTGGTCGGACAGTAACGGAGGATACCAAGCAAGTATGTATGCCTCAAGAGATATTGCGCGCATGAAAAGTCGAAAGGGAAGCCAAAGTGGAAAGAGCGGCGCGCGAGGCGGGGAAAGAACTCTGCCATATTGGGGGATAGTCTGTATTAGGTGAATGCTGCCGGCGAAGACTGTGAGTCTGACGATGAGGGAGTCGGCAGTGCGCCATACGCTGCGGCAATTTGGTTCAAAAAAGACGCAAGCAAACGCAAAAGGTCAAGGGTAGGACAAGAATGAACGTCTGCGAAGGCGATATTGGTGCGTAATATTGAGAGCAGTCTGCTGAGTTGCCTGAGGTCCTACCGGCCTTGAGGATAGAGCACGGGACTGAGACGTTTCGTGTCTCGGCATAAACAGTATTTCCGTGCGGGAGATCGATGCTTGTGGGTTTGAGTGTGAGACGCCCGGCTGAACAGCAGTATTACTTGAGTATGCCGAAGAGGAGGTCGATATTAACGAAGATGACGATGAAGAAGCAAATGAGCCCAGGGCTGTCGAAGATGGAGCCTGACGAGCAGCAGGTTTGGAGTGAGTCGCTGGTGTTTTCCCCGCTGAAACTAGTTCGCTGTGCGAAGGAGGAAGCAACGGCCGAGCCAAAGCCAGCATCGTGAATATCAAATTATGTCTGAGGGTTTGGTCGTGGTGGGCGGCGTTCGGCGACCAACTGATCGACTGGCAATGTTCTGTAAGCCAAAACACTACTTGAGTGTCTTTGAAGTATATTTAGTGGTGCCATGAAGAAATATTGACTTAACTCTTTTTTACTTTTGGAGAAAGGTGCTTCAAGATCCAACCGAAAGAAGTCTGAGGTACCGGGCCTACCATTAATTATAATCTGGGCAGAGTTATCAGTCATGTGTCAAGCTCTCCTTGGTCTCTTACCACCACCATCTACCTCGCTTTAGGGCAGGCTTTTTGGGCTGGGGGCAAGTTGTTACCGT